>WNLI01122188.1:0-37710 GCA_025802215.1 Wirenia argentea
TGTAGCTAAATCGTAAAAAGAGAGGGAGCGTCTGTCTCGAGCTGAATGAATAAAGTAAATAGCGCGATTACTATGAGAGTCGATGAGATAGCGGGCTATGGCTATCATTGGCGTGATTCCCACCCCTCCAGAAATTAATACAATCGGCGAGCAGTCTTCATCATCGAGTCTTATGCCATCATCAAAAGCCAATCTAACACGTACCATAGAACCTGGCTGCCATTTATCATGCAATTGGGGTGAGACAACACCCTTATTCTCTCTCTTGACCGTAACCTCAAGCCAATCTTCACCTTGAGTTGGTGATGAGGAAATCGTATAATGCCTACAAATCAAACCATGGGAAGTTTGAGTAAATGCAGTCAAGTGATCACCTACATTATATCTAACCAGAAATTTATCTATATTAGTAGATTGCAAACGAAATGTTTGAATTGAATGGCTTTGGTTTTCAAAACGTGTTTCAATTACCTCCATTGGCATATCTCGAATAATCATATTAGTATTTTCTCTGACAAAATTCCTATTGACCCCCGTCAACCTCCCAAAAATCTCTTGGTTAGGGATGCCTGTGCAAGTCATTTTTAATTTAACAGGGGATGCTTGACTAGGATAAAGCTCCAATTCCACCTCAGCCTTGAGAAACTGCGCTACGATACTACGAGCCTCAGTTTGAGCAAACCACTGCCCAATGCAATGCCTTGCTCCATATCCGAAAGGAATAAAACTTTCTGTAGATCTCGGATGAAAATCTTGATTTTTAGGATCCATCCTTAGTGGGTTAAATACTGTAGGTCTTTTATAATAGAGAGGGTTTTTATTAATCATTGCCGGAACAATTAGTATTGTGCTGCCACCTGGAATTCGATATCCCTCAACAATCATTTCCCTAGTCGTATCTCTGCTAATAACAGGAACAGAGGGATACAATCTTAAGACCTCCTGCTGCACTTTGTCTAAATACGGAAGACTTCCCATTGGAACCCAAACTATAGAGCGTCCATCAAGTTTTTCAATTTCTTGATGAAGTGTTTGGAGATCTTCAGGAGAGCTCCAAATCTTGTAGATTAGCATAGTGATTAAATTAGCCGTTGTGTCATGCCCAGCAAAAAACAGAGCCCCAATGTGACTTAATATTTCGTCTTCTGTAAGAGGCTTTTGCGTATCAGGATCTCTATGCTGTTTTAGAATCGAAATAATTGAAGGTAGTTTTTCACCACCCACCTCGACATAACCAGGATCGTGAGCAATGATTTTTCTTAGCAGGTTTTTAAAAATTTCTGAACATTTTTTGAACTTAAGATTGGTTGAAGTTGGCAAAAAGCGGGGAGTTGAAAATACTTCGAGTTCTCGAGCTTGAATATCATCCAGTATAAACTTAAAGGCAGACACTAATTGTTTTAGTTCATTTTCGGTTAAACGATAGTGAAAAAAACCTTCAGACATGACAGACATCGTAAAGTGTATGATCTCATCGTAAAGCTCAAAGCAATTTCCTTGAGATAGCCGTTGCCAACGTTTGAGTAAATTGCGAACATGTAAAGCAAAGACCGCTCCATAGAGTTCTGAAAAATATCTTGGATGAAAGGGGCCTTCTCGGAAGGCTTTATTAAGAAGCTCCCAACGAATATTGTCTTCCAAAAAGATAATACCTTCTGGGTAGAAGATAGTTTTTTTGAAAGCATCTGCAGCAGCCCCCTTTATCAAGGCATCTCCTTTATAATTAAGGATGTTTTTTGCAATGCTCGGGGAAAAAACAGCGAAGTAGCGCCTAACTAAAAACCCTCCCAATGGTATACCTAATTCAACGATATCATATCCGTGATCTTTCCCTAGGGTATCAAAAAAAGACAAGATCCCTGTGCGTAACTCTGGATAATCTTTCAGAATTAAATGTTGTCCCTTTGACTTAGGGGGGACTTTATAAAAAGTAGCATCGGTAATATTTTGGGCAATTACTAAGGAGGGGATATATCCCAATAAAATAACAACCCACCTCATATATTTTCCTCAACAAGGTAATGAAAAAGATAGTAATCGTTCATCTAACCAGTATTAAATATAAGCGCTCTCTCAAAAGTATAGTTTTTTAATACCAATCTTTTCCAGAAAAACCCATACAGCGTGTTTTTATATTTTTTCAAAGGAAGAGGCTATAAATTTATTCATATAATATTTAATATAATCTCTTTTAAATTATAAGCTTACAAGGATTTTTCCAATGCCTATTGATTCTTTAAATGTATGGACTAGCTCTAAAAATTCATGCACTATTTTAGATGAGATTCAATCCCAAAGTCACTACTTTGGCAAAGCTTATAATTATTCAAAAGGATATCTTCCGGCTTTTGTAAATGATTTTGTCGGAGATTTTTTAAGAGATCGATTCTACCTACCTTTCAACCAACTTGATACTAATGCCGATGTAACTAAAGACTCGATTGTAAATGATCGTGACTTTTTCATAGCCTCTAAAAAATACTTTGAGCACTTTACAAAGATGTTTAATAAAAAAATAGACCAAACAGACAACACTTTTAGTCATTTTGATCGCTTTCAAGAGTATTTCGATATTCGTGATATCAAGATAAAGATCAACTCTGGGGATATTGAGTACGACTTTAAAGTTCGATTAGTCCAGAGTAAAGATTTTGACAATGCCTCCAGTGGGGTCCGATTTTTTCTCTTTAGCTTTTATGAGCATTCAGAAACAAATAATGGAGAGAAAAAACCTTGGGATCCTAAAAGTTTGGAAGCTATCGGACTTGCTCCTATTGAAGTGCTAAGAGCCCTCAAAGAAAATGGGATCAAAGTGGATTCAATCCTCTGTTTTTCCCTAGGAACTCTTGTTTTAGATGCTGTTAAGAAAGTTCAAGAAGATATTCTTCCCAATACCATTATCATTGATAGAGGGCTTACATCCATCAAAAAAGTAGCTTCAGCTGTTTTACCTTGGCCCTTGCATCCATTAGTTTATAACCTCGCATGGCTTTATGGCCTTGATGCGGATCCGGAAGCTGAATTTCCACACTATTTAGAGAGATACTCTGAAGGATTCAAAAATAAAAAAGTTGTCGTTATCGAGTCCTTAGTGGACACCTATTTTTCTAATGAGCGTGGATATGGTCCTGATTATTTACAAAGGCTTAAAAGTGCGGGGGCTAGTGTTTTTCATGGCAAGTTTTTCATACCAGGAATGGTGCAAAGAGCGCAGCATGTCGCAAGAAGAGATTTTATGCTTAATAATCCGGCTGCTGGGACTACTACAAATATCACAGACTCTACAAAGGGGAGCTTGGCCGATTCTTTATCTGACCTTTTTACTTCAAAAGGAACCCACCATACTTCATTTTTTGTTGGAGGAAATAAAAATAATTTAGATAGTATGCTCTATGAATTAGCCCCGATCTTAAATTCTTATATATCTAAAAATTAAATGATTAATTCAAAAACACAACGCCATGCTTTTCCAAGCTAAATATGCTAAAGGGGGTCTTTATATAATAGTCTGATAATGTATGTTATGTTGCATTATTCGTCAGCGAGAGTCTATCAACTCTAACAGAAAGCATATACTCTTCGCGCTTGCCGACATCTGGTATCTTTAATAAAGATCCTGTTCCTTTATCGTAAAATTTATACAAAAAGGCCACAGCCTGTATGTCAAAAACGCCATTAGGTGTATCGATATATCCAAAAGTTCTAGGTGTAGAGAGTAATGTATGAGAGTCCTCAAAAAGAGCATCTCCTACATTTTCAACGATAAAACAAGTTGTTGATAAAGTTGGAGTCTTTTCCATTTTAATAGCCACACCTTCCTTGCCTAACTGAAATGCCTTTTCTAAAGCAATTGCTGCTATACGATCTACTCTGTAGGCATAGAATCCAGTCCTCATACTTACTCGAGTAGCAAAGGGCTTATTATCAAGAGAATCTTGTACTCTCCTAACAGTGTATTCTGTTCTAATATAATCCCCTTGATTTTGAACTTTTTCAATCATATCTAACTTCCTTTAATTAACATAAAACACAATCATTACAAAATTGAAACTATTGTTCAATGTTAATTTATTAAAAATGTTTATATATAAATAATTAATATGATAAGAAAGCGAGATCTTTGTTCTTCTATAGCAGCATCAATCCCCACACTCGCACCTCCTTCTTCTATCTCTGCTTAGATAACCAACGATTGTAAGTCCGGAATCCCCTGCTGTTACAGAATATAGCAGCATTAAAGAAATGTTTTTTTGAATTTTCTTATTATGATAAGCTTTTTAGTTATTTAATATTTTTAATCCATAAGCAATAGGTTACATAATGAAAAAGCTCCTATTTACAATGTTCTTTCTCTGTTTTTCTCAGCTCATCTTTGCAGAAGAAAACTTAAATCCCCGTCATGATGCCTATCTAAAATACCTACATCAATATCCTCAAACTATACGTGACCTTGGAAACGCAAGCCATGGGGAAATCGAAATTTTACAAGATCCAAATCTCTTCCAAAAAATTGAAGAAAAGACGTTGAGGGATGTGGGGATAATCGCGGAAGATAACTACTGGATTTGGATCAACGACGCCGTTCAATTTCCTAATGGGAAAAGTGGAGTATATGGAAGAATTGTATGGCGTTGCTCTTTAGAAGGAATTCCTGGGGTAGCCGTACTTCCTGTACTATCCGATGGAAAGATCCTATTAATCACAACCTATAGACATGCTACAAGAAGCTGGGAGTTTGAACTGCCCCGCGGCAGCCGCGATCAAGGGGAAACAATAGAAAATGCAGCTTTACGGGAACTTAAAGAAGAAACAGGTCTCGTGGCAAAAAGCCTCATATATTTAGGAGAAATCCTCCCAGATTCGGGCTTAACAAATACAGTAGTCCCCCTCTTCTTAGCTGATATTCTCATCCAAGAAGCACCCGAACATCAAGACTCTGAAGCCATTGCATCCGTCGAACATTTTTCCTTAGAGGAGATAAAAAAAGGCTTTGTCCAAGGATATCTTATAAGAGAGATTCACGGAATAAAGCAAAAGGTATATATGCGGGATCCTTTTTTAGCCTTTGCGTTATTCCAAGCTGAAAATAAACGAATCCCTGCCTCTATCTAGAACTTCTAAATTTCTAATAGAATACTCATCTTCATAAATTTTGTCGGGAGGCAAATCTTCAGCAAATGCCCCTTCTTTGGAATGTTGAGGATGTTCTGGAAAATCTACTTTAATATGTTCTCTAATACCTGCAACATAACTTATTCCCCCGCTCCTGCTCCAGCAGCAGCTCTGGGAGCCTCTACCGTACACAAAGACCTAGAGCTAGTTACTAGCATTCTAAACTGGGGTCTTTCAGGAAAGGATTTGATCAATGGGGGTGTGAGATGTTCTACAAGCTTTTCACCTCTTCTACTGCATATTTCTCTCCCAAAAATCAGACTAAGGTTCCTCAACTCAATTTCAGTTATATCAGTAATAGGTCTCCTACCATTAGCATCTATTTTGCAAACCCTTATAATCCTACCATCAAATGTTTTTATTTCATTTTCAACTTCCTTCGCATCCCTCTCTAGTTCACCTAAATTCCTCATGGAATAAAGACTGTTATGTATTTCTTCTTCAAATGGCCTAGCACTTCCTGCTTGCCTAATATATTCAAATTCAGCACCCTGTAGCTGTCCAAGATCTGTTACATCTCTACCATCTCGATATCGGTGTGTAATTGTAAAATTTTTCTTGCTTTCCGGAGCTTCAGGAAAAAAAATTCAGTTCTTTCTCTTACTATCGACAACATATTTAACTACCTCTACATGAATAATAAATGATTATACTAATGATTATACTAATGATTATACTAATGATTATACTAATGATTATACTAATAATTTGAATAAATATAAATAATAATTCATATTTATTGATTAACAATTCATAACTAGCAGCTTAGTTACGTTTTTATTCTTATCTATTAATGGCATCGTTAAAAATATTAATAACTTATTTTAATTAAAACCTATGAAATACTGATTAATAACATCTTAAGAAATACTAAAAGGAAGCGAAAAGAGGTCTAGCAAAGAAAAGGATTAATTAAAAATTATCCAAATCATCTTCTTCTCTATGGATAAAGTAAATTCTTTGGCCTTTGTTACTTTGAAAGGCTTTGTAATCAAATCGATGTAATACCTTAATAAGTAAAAAACAAAAGGCTAGGGCTGCAGTTGCCCCATAAAACCAATAAGATGTTGCCTTTAACGCCATGTTTGATCGTAGGGCTAAGTTTAAGACCATAGGTCCTATAAAACCTGCTAGACCAAATGCAGGCAATGTTGCTGCGAGTACCTGAAGATAGTTTTTGGGGCCATATAATCTAAGAAAAAGAGGTGCCCATAAACACTTTCCAGCAGCAAACGTACTTCCTATTATGCACATCAAAATAACAAATAAGATATAACCACTTAATAAAGGCAAGGTAATCGCTACAATCAAAAGAGTTACGCATTGCACTCCTGAAAAAAGTAGATACATTCTCTTTAAATGAAGCCTATCAGACAAAACTCCAAAAATCAGTCTTGATATTCCATATACTACAAGAAAGATAACAGCGATGATAGAAGCTAGAATTTGGCTTATACCAAAGACCTTAACAGTCATTACTTGAACGATAACCTTAAACCCAAACCCTGGCATAAGAAATAAAGTAAAAAAAAGTAAAAATATCCAATAATTTGGAGCCCCCATAATGTTTTTAAGGCTAAAAGTTACTATTTTATTTTCAGTTACTTCGGCCTTCTTTGAAGGAGGTTCTTCTTTGGGAAAGAAAAAGAATACGCTCGATAATAAAGAAAGAACTAGCAAAAAAACACCTGTTAAAAATAAAAGCCATACCAGGCCGATTTTATGAATGAGTAAGGGAGCTACAAAAGAATATAAAGCACCCCAAACACCAAACATTAATCCAACCACCCCCGATTGAAGCCCAATACGCTTAAACTTTTTTGACCATGTCACGGTGTAATTGATTGCAATAGTAAAAAGACTGCTAATGATCATTCCGATTAAAATAAAGCTAACCAAAAAAAGCCAGTAGCAAGTAATCCAGACTGAAAACGCACTTAATACAAAAAAAATAAGAAATAAAACATTTAGATATAGCGATAATTTACGGATAGAAGAAAAAAAACTCTTTACATATTTAAATAAAAAACCTCCACAACCTGTAGCTAAAAACATGAAACTTGCGGCTGATGCTCCAGGCCAACCACTCATAACATTTTGGGGTGAAAAAATTTCATTAATTGGTTGTACTAGAGCATTAACTCCATACAGGGGCATTATAAATGATGTTAAAAGAATCGTTTGAAAAGGAAGGGCAATATACATATAGAAAGTGCGTTCATGCTTTAAGGATAAGTTTTTAAACATTTCGATTCACATAAATAAAAGATTGTTTTCTAAAAGTTATTGCATAATCTAAATAATTTTATTAATCAAAGTATTAGACAAAATTAAAGCTCCTAAAAATTCTCTTTATCCCCTATCGCTTACCATGGAATTTCTTTTTTATTTTAAAAAAATCGACTCTGAGAACTTTAGAAATAAAAAGAAAAACTATTTCATACACAATTCTAAAAGTGCTAATGTCAAAAAATAAATCTAGTTGATGTTAGTTAATGTTTTCACTTCATACACTTGTTTATTTTTCTATTTCGGCCTTATCTGGGTTGCTTTGCGGCCTATTAGGTGCTGGTGTTGAGCTGTTATTGATTCCTTTAGTTTATTGGATTTTAAAGTCTAAAGGTATCCCCAAACATCTACTCTTTAACCTGTCTGTTGGAACCTCTCTTGCTTCATTGAGTGTAATTAGTTTTTTTTCAGGCATTTTTTATTGGAAAAGAAAATTAGTAAATAAACAGCTTCTGAAAAAACTTTTAATTGGCGTTAAACCTGGAATAATAGGAGGAGGAATTGCAGCAAAATACATCCCCTCTCTTATTTTGATCATTGGTTTTGGAGTTCTCTCAATTACACTTTCTCTTTTAAGCTATTTTTCAAAAACTTTTCATCAAAAAGAAAAAAGCGACTTTAATCTTTCCACAAAAGTAACAGCTCTAATAGGAGTATTCATTGGAGCTATAGCTGGGATGATTGGGATTAATGCATTTACTATATATGTCTTTAGAAAAATTGGATTAGACTTAAAAACTTCTATAGGAACAAGCCTTGTGCTTAGCACGATATTGGCAATCGGTATTAGCATCATCTACATCATTATGGGATGGAATAGTCAATCTCTTCCTAAATATAGTACTGGTTTTATAAGTTGGAGGCTTGCAATTCCCATGGCGATAGCTGGATCGATTTTTACCCCATTAGGAGCTTATCTTTCCAAAAAGATCTCTTCAAAGCTCTTGAAGCTATTTTATTGCCTATTACTAGCTGTTATTGGGATCCGAATGCTCTTATTCATTTCTGATTATTAAGAATAACATATAAACACCCTATTAAGACTAAGCTGTCTCTCTTACTTCTTAAACAACTAATAATCAAAATACTAAAAAATCAATTCAACCCGTTAGTAAGAATGTTTTTCAACATAAAATATTCTTTATAACAAATTAACACTCTAATTGTATAATTATGCATTATACGAGAAGGCAGTTAATTAATTATGGCTATTTTAATTCCAGCAATTTCTCTTGCTACGCTAGTTTACTCTATATTTCCGAAAAGCTTAGAAATAAGAGAGCATTACCTCAGGCTATCAACAACTGATCCTTACAGGCAAATTCATGAAATAAAGATAGAAAGCAGGGAAACTCAATACTTAATTGATCGCCAAGATATTGGAAGAAAAAAGTATTATGAAGATTTGAAGGATATGTACAGTATATTAGATGTTACCGGACGCGACACCTTAGGCTATGAGGGAAGGATATGGACTTCTAGTGGAAATGCTACTGAGGCTTTTATATATGGGGATCGCTTAACTGAAGAAGAAACAAAAAAACGTGAAACACGGCTTTTACATGATACATATTCACTTGTAACTCATGCACCTCGTCGATATAAAGCAGAAAAAACTCAAAGAGAAAAATATAGGAAAAGCGGAATTCTAGAAGAGGAAGATATCCAGAGGATGCTAGAAGCTACGACTATATTTCAATTTGAGCCGTTTTCAACTAAATATCCAATCGATCGTTTTAGAGAAAGATTCCGATCTTTTTTCCCTCAAGAATTTAGAAGAGGAGCAGAAAATAGAACTATTGAACATGTAGTTAAAACAAAATTGGGCCTTGGGATAACAAAAGCAAATATTGTAGCAGCAGCTTTATCTGCAATTGTATTTTTTGGAAGTCTCCTATATTTTGGAGAAAGTATATCTGCAACAGTTCATAATATTCAATGCAGTGATAAGCTCAGAGAGTTGTTCGCATCTTATTGCTATAAGCAGCGTATGTTGCGTATGTAGTGTATTATTTAAATAATTGACCTATATGATCTTTGGTTTTATCAACAAAACAACTCGCTATCTCTTACTGTCTCATGAATTGACCAATTTAGAAAGCCTAGAGCAAATAATCGATAGAATGAGAGAAAAAGGCCTAGAAATAGTCCAACTATCGGCTCTTATAAATGAATATTAAAATAATTTATTTACATAAATAGTCATTTATGCTAAACTATATTTGAATAAATACCAGGAGGCAGGGGTGACAGCAATTTCAGGAGCTGGAGGATCGGCTTATAGTGCTTTATCTAGGAATGTTAGGCTTGAACCCCCAGAAACAAGCTCCGCAAGAAGAATGGCGGCATTTGAAGCACTTGAGTGGGGTTCTGAAGGGAAAAACTTATTTCATCTTATTTGTAGCCCTTTAGAGGACTTTCCTTCTATAGAAGAAGATAGAGGAAGGGACGACCCTGTAGATGTAGAACAGGTTTCTGCTGACAGGTATGAACGTTGGTCCCCATCTGTATGTTTGCCTAAGCGTTTAAAAGATATTGAAACTTACGAACCAAGTGAGCACGATGATATTGAAGGATTAGTAGAACTAACAAGACATAGAGAAATACAAGCAAATTATGCTCAAGCCTCGGAAATGATTTACTTCGCTGAAGAGCCTAGAAAAAACGAGCTAAAGGAGGCTTTTTTAAGAAAAATTCAAGATGATATCGACGCTTTAGAAGATCCAAGAAGCCCTAGCGTTGTCCATGAACAAAATGGAGATCGCTCAATCACAGTGCCACTATTAGTCGGAAGCCCAGGTGAAGAACATGCTATTGCTATAAAAATAACAAAAAAGACAGACGCCTCAAAGGGTTATACAATATCTTATTGCAACCCAAATTTACGTTCAATATTTCGTGAAGATATTGCAAAACACCCCGATAGATTTCGCGATTTTTCTGAACTTATCCACCTATTTACCGGTTTAAGTAAAGCCGCGATCACAGATCACGGCTTTCTACTCTCTCTTGCATCTCCTGGAGAAACTTCTCGCGAGCTATTTGAACTTTCCCTTCAAGATGCTTTACTTACTAGAGGAGGAGTGCTAGAAAAGAGTGAGATAGGAGGATTTTTAGAACTATTTCATGGAAGAGTAAACGACGCCGTATGGGAGGCTTTTGCTAGGGAGTCTCGCGTATTTAGAGAACAGTCTTATGGGACTTGTTGTGATTCTTCTCGCTTTCTTTCAGAATGGGGAATGGTATCAAAACTTACACGTCTGCGCCTACAAAAACACGCTATTGAAAGATCGTTTGAGAATATCGCATTTTCTGGTGAAGAGATCTCTCCTGAATTACTGGCTTTAGCCGAACAAAAAGTTTCTGGCATTGATTTACAAATTGATGAAGAAGTAGTGCGTTTAGAGCGAGCTTAAAACCCCTATATATTTAGGATTAATCTACTTTCATTTATAAACACCTTATAATAAATATCATATAAATAAAAGTATTAACTTTTTATTAAAATAATTAGTTGACATTTATTGTTATTTATGCTATAATTAAACTGCTCGATAAGAGCTTTTAAGGGAGGTTAAGTTATATGTCAGTTTTTGCAGCTCAAGGGAGCACATACATGAACCCTAATCACATTCCAGGGCTAGTTAATCCACAGCAAAATCCACAATCAAACATTATTGAACATGTCATAGATCCGGCAACAGAAGAATTAGTTCCTGTTCAAACGAGCAGATAAAGAGACTCTCATGGTAGGAGAAAGTTATCAGCATATTAAACTATGCTGATAACTTATTTATTTTATAGAACATAAAGACAACCTTTTCTGATAAGTCATCCAGCCCATTTCTTGATATTTCATAGCCTGTTTCTTAGGATTTTCATCTTTGCAAATATCTCGCCCTACAATAATAATATCAGACTTTTTATCTAAAAGGATCCTCTCTGGTGTATTGTAGACCTGACCTATAGCGTCATTTGGTTTTGAGAGATTAACTCCTGGAGTAAAATGAATAAACGACGGGTCATTAGAAATCTTTTCTTGGCAAATAAAACCAATAACAAAATCCTTAAAATCCTCTGCTATTGAAACTGCTCTTTTTGTATAATCCTCTGTAAAAAGATTCTCTTTTGAGCTCATCTGAGCAAGTAAAATCACCCCTCTTTCTCTACCTTCACTCGCGCGATATAAGCCTTCAATAATCGAGGGACCCGGCAAGATATGAGCATTTACAATATCAGCCCATTCTACAATTTTATAAAGACCACTTGTGTATTGCAAAATAGTTGTATTTCCAATATCGGCAAACTTTCTATCTTCAAAAATCAAAAAGTTAAGATCTCTTGCAATAGATTGAAGCTCTTTAATAAAAGAAGAATCAAAATCCTCTACAATATCTATATGGGTCTTCAGTATTGCAATATGAGGGCCTACTTTCTTTGCCAAATTTAAAATAGCATCTTTTGTTGTTAAATCTGCAGCAACGGAAAGGTTTGTTTTTTTTTCTTCAATGATTTTGCATAAGCGCTTTGCTACTGGATTTGTAGCCTGAGCCGCTCTTTCTTTATAAGGAAGTGTCATCGTCTATATAAAAAATTAATTAAAATAACAATACTAGATTAACCTACAAAGCTTAATAGATCAATACTAACGACATTTAGCCTTATATTCTTTTGTCAAAATTGAATCAGCATCAATCAACTTTTGCATTAGAGAACCGTAAAAATCTTTTTCATCTTTATGGTGATCCGGATGAATCAATTTCGATAGGCGTAGATATGTTTTATGTGGATTCGCATCGCAAATACTTCCTTGCTTTATGATATCTAGAGCTCCTTGCAAGCATTTTGGCATTGTTACAGCTTCAATACGCTTTTCTAGAGAAAGTGAATTCAAATTTGGAGGAGAGGTATAGCTAGAGCAGTCTAAAGAATCTCCTGCACTAACATCAAAATATTTTAGAATATATTCATTTAGATGAACATTTATACAATTTTGAAATCCGCCTTCTCCAGCATTTATAGTAGCTTGAGGACAACTTTTGGAGAATGCAGCTGCAAATGGCCTAGAAGCTCTCTGATAGAAATCATTTAAGAAAGGTTCTTGTTCTAAAATATTGCTGTATGATGCTGAAAATTGATCCAACTTACACTCGACATATTTCGGATAAGCTGGATTAGGAGAGATCCAAGTGACCATCTCTGGTTCCTCTCCACATTTTTCTTGAGTAGATTTAAGAAAGCTATCATATCCTTCAGTAAATTGCCCGAATACACTCCCCACCCTCCAAACAAGTCTAGCAATGTTAATATCTCTATAAAATGACGTTGCTACATCTACTGCATTAGAACTACGAACGGCAGCAAGACTGATGGCTTTCAGAGGTCTATGATACAAATGCTGCCATGCAGCCTTAAGCCCATCAAAGGCCCTTGAAACAAAACAATAGGTTGAATAGGCTTGAACTGGAAGATTCAAAATAGGAATAAATCTTGTACCTAAAAGAGCAAACAGAAACAAAACCTTCTTAGGGTTTGAGTTGAATTCCCCTAAAAGTAGAGACAAAGAAGGAAAAAAAGAAGCTACGTTCAATCCTAAAAGAGTAAGAGGAGCTAGTTCGCCAAAACCCACAGCTTTTAATGCCGTAGGAAGCCAACTTGCTAAAAAAATGAAGACATCCCTCTTATCCCATGCTAAAGGATCTAATTGTTGAATTCGATAAACCAAAAGACCTAAAGGCGTTTCCCCTTTTATGTTCATAGTAAAAATATTTGCCCCTGCTTTTAGTAGCTCGACAAACATTTTTTCATTGGTGTTTTGAGACGCATAATGAAGAGGGGTATTTCCTTGATTATCTGTTAAATTCGCCCATTCGGGATTCAACTCTAAAGCTAAGTTCAGCACTTCAGGCTGAGCGAATAGAGCCAATAAATGAACTACTCTAGAACCTAAACTACCTAATTTAAGTTCGGACGTTTTATTTAAGAAAAAAACAAAAGACTGATGCTCTTCACTTTTTTTGTCTGATAATTTATCAATGGAGAATTTAGAAATATAATCTTTTAGTAATACTGATTCTTCATTTTTTTCACCAGAAACATACTCTTCTAAGACAACTAGCGCTTCGGAATTAACAACACTTTCCAATTCTTCGGAAAATTGAGGTTTAATATCTTTAGTGTCTCGATCTTGTAAAAATAATTGAGAAAGTTGCTTTATCTGATTGTCAAAGACAGCGTAGTCTATGACAGTAAACCCATTAGAATCTTTTTTAGAAAGATCGGCCCCATCTTGAACGAGCTTATATGCTTCGTCAAACTGTTTTTTTCTCATAGCTATGTGTAGAGATGTCTCTCCATAGGGAAGAGAAACTTCTTTAGTTGATCCAACACTACTAAGTTCTAATTCTTTTGGAGCAATCGATGTGTTACTACCACCTACTATACCGGAGACCATTTTTCACCTTAAAAATTAAAAAATATTATTTACAAAATAATTTACATAAATATTAATTTCCATCGACCTAAGCATTATATAGGTGGAATAATAAGATCAGATAAATATAGAGAAAAAGAAACTAGAATTTAAGAGCATTTAAAAAAAACTCTATATCAAACCCTAACCACTTGATTTTGAGAAATGAATTCCAACACCTCTTCTGTAATTGCAGAGTTAATTAATCCCTTATCGTTTAAATCATTTAATAGGGAATGTATTGTAAATACTGAATGTAGCCTTAAATTAACTCTTTCGAGGTTCTCTTGTGCGCCTTGTTGTCTATCAACTAAAACAATAACATCTTCAATTGATAATTTTTCTTTTTGCAGAGCTTCAACAGTTTCTATAGAGCTTTTTCCAGAAGTTGCGATATCTTCAATGATTACAACCCTATCTTTTGGTAAAAAGACTCCTTCTATCATTTTTTTAGTTCCATAATCTTTTGCTTCTTTTCTTTTCATTAACATTGGAATGTTATTTTCTACTGAAATTACTGAAGCTATGGGCAACGCTGTATAAGGGACACCGCAAATATGAGTAAAGCTAAGCTCTTTTAATCTTTGATGAAATAAACGGGCTATTCTCTTTAGAAGAAGAGGATAGGATACTAGTAACCTAAGGTCGATATAAATAGGTGAAACAATTCCACTTTTTAAAGTAAAGGTCCCAAACTTAAGTGCCCCAATTTTAAAAAGCTCTGTTGCTATTTGACTTTTTTCATTTTCCATACTTTCTCCTAATTTTTTTCTAAACTTTTGTGATAATGCATTGCTAGATAAGGATCCCACATAAACCCTGTTGCGCTCATTACAACGTCAACTCCCAAGTCTAAAAATTCATGAAAATCCTCTTTTAATACAACGCCTCCAACTCCTAAAACACTTAAATTCAAATGATCTTTTCTTTTAAAGTCCATAATTCTCTTAATAAGACTTAAAGCTTTTGTTTTTATACCTGCTCCACAAATTCCACTCGTCTTTCGCTTTTCTGTAAGGGCATACTGACCATTGTGAAATACAGGCATACTAACAGAATTAACCACAGAAATAGCACAGGCTCCTCCTCTTTCAGCACTAGTTAACACGCTTTTAAGCACTGCATCATCTTCAATCCAACCTAACTTCAATATCAAAGGAATAGGGGCTATTAATTTGGAAATTTTAGAAGATATTGTCTCTACTGACTTAGAGTCTAAGTAAAGAGCTGAGCTCATATCTGTGATATTTGGACATGATAAATTTGCTTCTATAACATCAGCACCCGATTCTTTTGCCATTAAGGCAGCGTTGCAAAAATCTTCCTCTAAAGAAATATCTTTTTGCTTACTTCCAACAACAGACACAATAAGGAGTTGCCCTAAAAGAAGAGAATCTTTTGCTTTTTTAATGTCTTCTCTTAAGAAATCCGGTGACATAGAAGGCATTCCAAAGGAGTTTGTAATTGTTAAGCCTTTCATATTTGATATAGAGCTATCTTTTTTGTAGGCTTTATTTTCATCTATAGAAACTACTAGAGAGTTCGGAAGAGGATGAGATGGATGACAGTGCGTTCTAATTGTTTTATAAGTTAACACATCAAATCCCATTTTTGATGCAAAAGATATCCAATTAGAGTTCAGTAAAGGTCCTGCAGGAATCCCAATTGAAGACATCAATTTATAGCCCAAAAAGCATTTCCAATTAGACTTTTTAGGAAAGTCTCTTTTGGGAAATTCTTCATGAAAAAAGGGCCCATTTTCTGCATTTTCTAAATAAGATTTATTGATATCATAGACTGGTATAAAATGCTTTTTAGCAAGAGTAAACGACATATTTCTCTCCTTTAATTTTTTCTCTAAAGAAAGCTCTGTTATTTAATACCGTAACGACTGGCCATCCTTTGAGCTTAAAACCTATATAAGGAGACCATGCACATTTTGAAACAACATCTTTTCTATCTACAATTTTTGTTTTCTCAAGGTCGACTAAAACATAATCTTCATTAGCATCAAGATTTAATATTTTTTTCGGATTTATACTTGTAAGCTCAACTATTTTATTTAAAGTGATTTTCCCTTCATGATAAGCATTTAATAAAAGAGAAAAATAGATTTCGATACTTGGTAGTCCTGATGGCGCTAAACCATAGGGCTGATCTTTTTCACTCAGCAAATGAGGGGCATGATCGGTTCCAATTGTATCGATAGTCCCATCATTTATTGCTCGCCACAATTCATTCTGATCTTCTTTACTACGAACTGGAGGATTTACCAAAAGACGTGTTTCATATTTTTTATAATCGTCTTGTGAGAAAAACAAGTGATGAGGTGTAGCTTCGGCGGTCACCTTTACACCATCGTTTTTTGCTCTTCTAATAAGATCTAGTTCTTTCAATGAACTTACGTGTAGAATATGCAAGCGTGTTTGATATTTTTTTGACAGCAAAAGTGCTCGCTTTACAGCTTTAGATGCAACCTCATCGTTTCTTATTAAAGAATGATCAAAAGCTTTGAGGGGTTTTTTCTTCGATAAAAGAGGGGCTTTATTCTCCTTAATTAAACTTTCATCTTCGGCGTGCGCTAGAACCTGTAGATTTTCTTCTGCAGCAATCTTAAAAGCTTTTGACAAAGTTTGATCGTCATCTACAAGTAAGTCCCCTGTTGATGAACCCATAAAGATTTTAATCCCATGAATCTTATCTTTTACTTTTGATATCTCTGATAAATTTTTTCTCGTAACACCGAAATAAAGTCCATAACGCAGTGGAATGCCTGCTAAAGATAATTGCTCTTCAATAAGCTGTTTTTTTTCAAGAAGGGCCTCAACGGAGGTGCAAGAAGGGGTATTATTAGGCATATCGAAAAGATATGTTACTCCAGAAGAGACTGCCGCTTTAGCTCCATGAAGCCAATCTTCTTTATTTTCATTTCCAGGTGTGCGGAAATGAACATGTAGATCAACAAGAGCTGGAAATTTGATAAGATCTTCTTTTATTGATAGATCTACTTCACAAATATTTCCTAGATAATCTTTAAGAATAGTCAATTAGTTCTCCTTTTCTAAGTAATCTTTAACTGCAAAGCTCTTTTCACAATATTTACAGTTTAAAACATGATCTTTGACATATTTTTTTACGAAAAAAAAAGTTATTACCTCTTCTGAATTTGTAATACATTTAAGATTAGGACAAGAGAAGTAACCCTTCACAGTTTTAGGAGGCTCTACAATTTGTTTTTTTATGATTTTATAGTTTTCAATGACATTAAAAGTAGCTTTAGGAGCAAAAAAGGCAATTAAACTTAACTGGTCACAAGTTTGTAGATTTTCAATCTTAATAAAATCCTTTTTATTCATTTTAGAGCTATCATAGTTAATACCTAGTGTTAGCTTATAGCCTTTTGAAAGAACTTTCAAAAGGCTTGCTACTTTAAGCCCATATCCAATAGGAATATGATCTATTACGAGTCCTTTTTCTAGAGCAGGTATGCTCCGTACATTCAACATTGACATAATAAACTCTCAATTTCTAAGTTTGACATGGCTAAAAGAAGAGCCTTTCTTATTATAACTCCATTCTCTGCTTGTTTAAAATAATAAGCATGATTCGTGGCATCTATTTCTCGAGGAATTTCTTCATTTCTAGGCAAAGGGTATAATATCTTCATCGACGGTTTCGCTTTCTTCAAGAGCGATAGATTTATTCCACAGGATGTCTTTTTGGAAGATATGAGAGTATCCGAAAAACGCTCTCTTTGCATTCTAGTCATGTAAAGAATATCGATAAGATCGATAATCTCCTCTAGATCGGAATGAAATGAAAACCTAATACCTCTACTTTTTAATAGCTCAATAATCTCTATAGGTATCTTCAGTTCCGGTGGAGAAACGAAGTACATTCTAGGTTGAAAAAGAGATAACGCCTGCGTTAAAGAATGTACTGTTCTTCCATATTTTAAATCTCCCATCATGACTATAGATATATTTTCTAAAGAGTTTTTAATCTGATGTATTGTAAAAAGATCCAGTAAAGTCTGCGAGGGATGTTGATTTGCCCCATCCCCTGCATTAATGACTGGAATGGATATAGACTCAGCTGCAAGTTTAGCTGAGCCTTCTTGAGGATGTCTTAGAACAATAATATCAGCATAATTTTCCACAACTTTTATTGTATCGATTATGCTTTCTCCTTTTTTCGTGGAACTTACGTTTGAATCGGCAAATCCTAAAACTTGCCCACCAAGGCGCAACATTGCTGATTCAAATGAGAGTCTAGTTCTTGTTGAAGCCTCAAAAAAACAGGTAGCTAAGATCTTACCTTGCATCGTCAGATTAATTTCGTCTTTGGATAGAAGAGTTGCTATATCTATTAAATAGAGAAGCTCTTGTTTCGATAAATCTGCTATCGATATAAGGCTACGCTGGTAAAATGGATTTATCATAAAAATTCTCCTTTTGATAAGTTGCATTCTTATAACTAAAATGCTCGCAATAGCTCTTTGGGTTTAGGTTTTTAAGATCTACGTACAAAATTGACTGCATAAGAGTAATAGCTAGCTGAAAATTCGTAACTAAAGGAATATTGTAATCAACCATTAACCTTCTGATTTCATATCCTTTATCTCTGAGGGCAAAGGGTGATGAAGGAATGTTTATCATCAAGTCAAATTTACTATCTCTTGCTAATGAAAATACATTTGGAAAGACCTGGTTTGATACATCGTGAATATATACTGACCCCATACCGCTATTCACTAAAAAATCATGAGTTTGACCTATGCCATAAAACTCCCATCCTTTTTTCTCTAACCCTTTTAAAAACGGTAGAAACTTTTTATATTGCTTTTCTTCCTCTACGAATAAAAGTAAATTTTTTCCCAAAATTTTTTGCCCTGCAGACATCCAAGAAAAATAAAAAGCCTCTAGAAAATCTTCCGATAAAGAAGCTACTTCTCCTGTAGAGGTCATTTCAACAGTTGAAACAGGATTTACACCTTTCATTCTTTGATATGAAAATTGTGGTGATTTCACCCCATAACAAGGAAGGTTAAGAGTTTCATAGACTTCATGTTGATAGGTTTTTAAAAAACATTCGACAGCTATTTTTATTAAATTATGACCTATGCATTTAGAAACAAAAGGAAATGACCTTGAAGCTCGAATATTGCACTCTATTATGTAAAGCCTATTTTCTTTTGCCATAAATTGAATATTAAATGGCCCAGTTATATTTAAAGCTTTAACTATTTCACTAGAGTATTTTTTTGCATGTCGGACAGTTTCTACATATAGTTTTTGAGGTGGAAGTAAAATGGTAGCATCCCCGGAATGCACTCCCGCAGGCTCGATGTGTTCTGAAATAGTTTCAATTACAACCTTTCCATTTAAGGCTATTCCATCCATTTCAAGTTCTTTTGCATCTTCTATAAACTTCGATAATACTATAGGGTGATCTTTAGAGATTATTTGAGCCTTTTCTAAAAAAGAGAACAACTCTCTATTGTTAAAAGCAACACTCATCGCTGAACCAGACAATACATATGAGGGACGTATCATAATGGGATATCCAACCTTATCTATAAAAGAGCGCACACTATCCAAACTCTCTACAGAAACCCATTTAGGTTGGTCAATATTAAGTCTTTTTAATAAAGATGAAAAAGACTTACGATTTTCTGCTTTATCAATATCCTCTGCACTAGTACCTATCAAAGGAAAATTTTCTTTGGAGATCGTCATCGCTAAATTATTTGGAATTTGACCTCCTAAAGAGACAATCACCCCTTTGGGGTTTTCAAAATCCAAAATATCTAAAACTCTTTCTTTTGTAAGCTCTTCAAAGTAAAGCTTATCGGATTCATCATAATCTGTTGAAACCGTTTCTGGATTTGAATTGATAATAACAACGGATTGATTATGTTTTCTTAACTCTCTTGAAGCATTAACTGCGCACCAATCAAATTCAACAGAAGAACCAATACAGTAAGGCCCAGAACCTAAGATCACAACAGGAGGGATCTTTGGAGGTTCAATATCATGGGAGACTCCCCAGTAAGTAAGATAGAGATAGTTTGTTTTGGCATCGAACTCCCCAGCTAAAGTATCAATTTGTTTAATATAGGGAACTATACCCCATTTTTTTCTCTGATTTCTGATAGAGAAAAATTCTTTATTGTAAATTTTAGAAAGGCTCTCATCTGAAAATCCAAATCTCTTGGCTTCAAGAAGAAGTTCTTTTGAAATAGGCTCCTTTTTTATTGTGTTTTCTAACTTTGCAATGGATAAAATTTGATACAAAAACCAAGGGTCTACATTTGTGAATTCAAAAGCTAAATCAAGATTCTCAGTTTTTTGTAAAAACTTATAGAGAGCAAAGATACGATTTTCTGTAGGATTTTTAAGTTCTCCTTCAAGATTTTTAAAAAATTCAGGACAATCCTCAATCCCAGAAGAGCCAATATTTAACATTCTAATTGCTTTTTGCAAAGCTTCTGGGAAAGAACGGCCTATTCCCATAACTTCCCCAACACTTTTCATTTCACTCCCTAGCTTCCGATCTGAGGATTTTAATTTAGACATATCCCACCTTGGAATCTTTATTGCGATATAATCTAAAGCAGGTTCAAAATAGGCTGTTGTTTTTTTCGTAACACTATTTTGAATTTCAAATAGGTTGTATCCTAAAGACAACTTCGCAGCTACGTATGCTAGAGGATATCCTGTAGCTTTTGATGCTAGAGCACTTGATCTAGAAAGCCTCGGATTCATTTCTATAACTCGATAAGAGCCGTTTTTTGGATTAAAGGCAAATTGGACATTACATTCACCGACAACATTAAGGAGTTTGGCTACTTTAAGCGCAATCGATCTTAATGACTGATAATCTTCATCACTTAGAGTTTGAATTGGCGCTACAACAATACTTTCTCCTGTGTGAATACCCATTGGGTCTAAGTTTTCCATGCCACATATTGCAAGGGCGTGGTCCATGGGATCTCTTACAACTTCAAACTCTATCTCTTTCCAACCAAGTAAGTATTCTTCTAATAAAACTTGTTTAGAAAAAACAAAAACCTCTTTTAATCTTAGTTTTAATTGAGCAAGGTTTTCTATTTTTCCGGACCCAAGCCCGCCTAGAGAAAAACCTGTACGAACCATAAGTGGAAATGAGAGAGAAGAAGCTTTTTTTATCGCTTCTTCTTCACTATATGCAAT
Organism: Wirenia argentea; assembly: GCA_025802215.1. NCBI lineage: Eukaryota > Metazoa > Mollusca > Solenogastres > Pholidoskepia > Gymnomeniidae > Wirenia > Wirenia argentea. The sequence continues at coordinate 21,148 of WNLI01122188.1, forward strand.
AGTGCTTGGGGGAGTATCGATGTTATTTTCTATAAGAAGGCTTCTGAACTTTTCCCTATCTTCTGCGATAAGAACATTGGATATACCTGTTCCTAAAACAACGATGTTATGCTGCTCCAAAACACCCTTTTCTTCTAATTCCAAACCTAAATTTAATGCTGTTTGCCCTCCAAAACCTAGTAGGATGCCATCGGGATTTTCTTTTTCAATAATCTTTTGAACAAAAAAAAACTCCAATGGGAGGAAGTAGACTTTATCTGCTAGATTTTCATCTGTTTGCACAGTTGCAATATTAGGATTGATAAGAACAACTTCAATGCCTTCTTGTTTTAAAGCTTTTATCGCTTGTGAGCCTGAATAATCAAACTCTCCTGCCTGGCCTATTTTTAGACCCCCTGATCCTAATAATAAAACCTTTTTTCCTAAAAAAGTTCTGGGCACATTTTTTTCCTTTGCAGTAGTTTGTAGAAATTATTAAAAAGAAAGCCCGCTTCTTTTGGGCCGGGACAACTCTCTGGATGAAATTGAACAGCAAAAAAAGGGTCTTCTTTATGATATATACCCTCAATTGAGTTATCATTGAGATTTCGATACAAAACCTCAAATTCTTCTGGAATACTATCATCTAAGAGAGCGTAACCATGATTTTGGGATGTTAATAGACATCTTTTCGAAATAGTACTCTGACAAGGCTGATTAATACCTCTATGACCAAATTTCATCTTATATGTCATAGCACCAATTGCCAAACCTAATAACTGTAAGCCTAGGCAGATTCCCATATAGGGTTTTTTATCATGGAGACCTTTTTTTATATTAACAATTGTGGTTTTCCAAAAGTGAGGATCCCCTGGTCCATTTGTAACTACAACTCCATCATACTCTTCTTCAGTAAAATCATAGGAGGGAGGAACTACCTTTAGATGTATAGGATAGCGACTTAAAGCCCTCAATATATTATTTTTTAGGCCACAATCAACAACTATGACTTTTAGCTTCTCTTTAGGATTAATATTTTCAATTTTTTTTCTAAATAAAGGGCGCAGAACGCTATCCATATCAAAAGAAAAGTTATTTTCTTGAGTCTTTTCTGAAACTATTGCTCCTACTTCTGGTCCAATGCTCCGAATATGTTTCACTAAGGCTCTCGTGTCTACTGAAGTGATAAGGGGGATTTTGTGTTCTTTTAAAAACTCTAAAAGAGTTTGCTTTTGCTCTCTATGAGATGAATAAAGGCAAAGATCACTAATAACAACGCCTTTTACAAAGCTCTTTAAAGATTCCCATGATCGATCGTTTAAAAAGCCATAATTACCAATTAAAGGATAAGAAAAGACAACAATTTGTCCCGCAAAGGAGGGGTCTGTTATTGTTTCAACATAACCCACAGAGGATGTTGTAAAAACAATCTCGCCAACTATAGAACCTTTTTGTAAACTAGGAGAAAAACCATGAAATTCACTACCGTCTTTAAGAACTAACTTTGATGGCGTGAAGCCTTCCATATAACTCCGTTTTAACAAATTCTAAAAGATCTTATCCTATGAACATTTCTTTGTCAAACAAATTTTGCGGAATAAAAGATCAGAGTTTCGCTGTATAAGCAATATGAGTCTCCTCGCGTTAACTTAATAGAGAGAAGGAAATATTTTTTTATATAGTAAATTCTAAGAGTTCTTATCTTAGTAGATTTTTATATAGAAACTTGATCCTCTCTTTTAGTAAGATACTCTCATGTCTTTATTATTAAACTCACAGTCTTTAACAAAAGCCTATGGACATCGGTGCCTTTTTAAAGATTTATCTATAAGTATATTTTCAGGAGACCGTTTGGGGCTTATTGGACCTAATGGCTCTGGAAAATCCACTTTAATAAAAATACTAAAAGGAATTGAGAACCCAACCTCAGGCACAGTATCTTATAGAAATGGCATTTCAATTGGTTATGTATCTCAGACAAATGATTTTGATGATAACTCCCCTTTCCGGATCTTATACGAAAGCTTAACAGACTCTACCCTGCCAGACTATGAAAAAGAGAGACTTTCTGAAACTTGGCTAAGTAAAATAGGGCTTGAAGACAATGAGACCTCTGCAGCGCTGCTCTCTGGAGGATGGAAGAAAAGGTTAGCAATAGCCGCAGAGTTAATTAATAACCCAACTCTACTCTTTCTAGATGAGCCCACAAACCATTTAGATCTAGAAGGCATTTTATGGTTAGAAAAGCTAATAGATAGAGAAGTTACCACATTTGTCATTATTAGCCATGACCGCTGCACCCTGCAAAATCTAACCAATCGCATTTTCGAAATTAATCCACTTTACCCTGAAGGACTACTTGCAATAAAAGGCTCCTATGAGAACTTTTTAGAAAAAAAAGAACTTTTTATCGAAGGGCAACTACAAAAAGAAAGATCGATAGCATCTCAAGTGAGGCGAGAGACCGATTGGCTTCGCCAATCTCCCAAAGCTCGTACGACAAAATCTCGATCACGCGTAGAAAAAGCGCATCAAATCCTTCAACAATACGATGATATACAAAGAAGAAATGATCAAAAAAAAGCAAAGATTCACTTCGACTCTTCAGAAAGAAAAACGCAAAAACTTTTAGTAGCAAAAAATATTTGTTTAGCTTTTGGCAATAAACTTTTATTTCAAAATCTTGATTTAAAACTCACGCCTGGAACTCGTTTAGGACTTATTGGGCCAAATGGCTCAGGAAAAACATCTCTTCTACGTCTATTAAATGGAGAACTTACGCAAAATCAGGGAACAATAAAAAAAGTAGAAAATTTAAAAATAGTCTATTTCGATCAACATAAAAATAAACTTCCGGAAAACCTCACACTAAGAGAAGCTTTAGCTCCTAATGGAGAGTATGTTTATTTTAGAGGTCAACCAATTCATGTTAATGGGTGGTGTAAACGTTTTCTTTTCTCTCCTGATATACTTGAAATGCCGATAAAGCATTTTTCTGGAGGTGAAAGAGCTCGTATCGCTATAGCGCATCTAATGTTACAGCCCGCAGACATCCTACTACTTGATGAACCGACTAATGATTTAGACATAACAACACTTCAAACACTAGAGGAAAACTTAATAGACTTTCCTGGAGCAATCCTCCTCATCACACATGATCGTTATATGCTTAATCAAATATGTACGAGTTTTTTAGCTTTTGATAATCCTAAAGAAATAAAATCTTACGTGGAATTCTCACAATGGACAAAAGATAGAACTCCTAAAAAGGAAAATAAAAAAAGCATTCCTAAAAAAGCTAAGCCAACAACTGATCAAAAAAAAGAGTTAAAAAAAGTTGAGAAGCAAATCCTTTCAGAGGAAAAAAAACTTTCTCTACTAAATACTAAGCTTCAAGAAAACTCCATTGCTGACAACCCAGAAAAACTTGCTAAGCTTTGTAAAGACATTGCTGATATTGAAGAGCGTGTAGAAATCTTATATGAAAAGTTAGAGCTGTTAGATTAATTGGCCTTACAGATCTTCATAAAGCTAAATCCTATGAAGAATCTTCGCCTGAAGAGCTCCATTCAGGTGGTATATATGAAACAGTGTGGAGCCTTCTTGATAACTCCCCAAGAGAAAATTCCGATAACTCTTCCATATCACCACCAGAAAAAATCTTCTCAGAGTCAATTTCTATCCTTAAATGTGAAAAACGCTCCTCTCTTGAGGGTAGAAGAAAGCTGAATTTTTTTTCTCTTAAAACATCAAATGAAATACTTTGAACCCTCATCGAAAAATTGATTCTAAGCTTGGATGGATCTTCATCCAAGGTTTCAAAAAAATTCGAAGCCCTGAAATTAGCCTTCGCGAGTTCTCTTCCTTTTAGTAAAAAACACCCTTTGTCTAGAGAAATTGTTAATGGTTCTTTTTCTCCTTCTTTATAGCATCTTACAGATACTCCTAAAAGAGGATAATCCTCACCTGGCGGATAAAAAACTATTTGAGAATAAGGAGCTTCAAAAGGAGTAAATGCTACGCACCCTCTCGTTATTCTCCCAGGTCTTGATCCTGCCCCTGCTCCTTCTGTAGGTTCGTATGAAGTTAGATGCTCGGGAAGATCTTCGATAATGACTGACAGAGTAACCATAAACAAAGAGTAGTTGTTTTCTTGCTCTCTAATTAAGCTCTTCTCAAGATTATAAGCAAACCTCTTCGAGATTTATTGCAATTTATGTCCTTCAATATGCGACAAGTGATTATTAAAGTTGAATGCAGAACTATCCAAATATTCTTCCCTCTTCCCTCATTATTCTTAACTCTTCCTCTAGAAAAATTTCCCTTACTTCTTCTAGATCCCCAGCAGTGAAAATCCCATCAGGGAAAACACTAACAACGACTTTTTCCTCTGCTTCTCCTAAAGTTGGAATAATGCGAATCTTTTTCTTAATTTCAGATTCGCGAGGAGCTCCTTCTCTCCGTGCTGATAATAAAACATTAAAAATAGTTCTATATCTAGAAGTTATAGGTAAACCCATTTTAATATTGGATTCTCTTACTTCAAATCCAAATTTCCCTGGCAAAGGGCGACCATCTTCTAATCCTCGAGTTATAGAGACTGTTAAGTTCCTTCCTCTTTCAGAGAGCGGATGAATTACTATTTGAGACTGTGGACGTGTAGTAACTCTAAATGTCACCGAAGGTTGAGGGCTTTCTCCTGCTGCTGCTGAAGCGAACTCATCCTGAATAGGGGTAAAAAACGCCATGTAGCACTCCTTTTATAAACTCTATTTAACAATAGTTATGATAGCAAAATTAACATATTTACCCAATATAATACTAAAAAAGCGCATATTCAACCAAGTCTTCTTAATTCTTCCTCTAAGAAAAAGACCTCTTCTTCTTTAGGGTCCGAGAAAAGAGGGTCAACTAAAAGCTTTACAGAAAGAGGAGTCGTTTCAGTTCTAGGTGTAATAAGACGGATTCTTTTTTCTCTAACAACATCAACAGAATCATCTACGACTGATAATAAAACATTAAAAATAGTTCTATAGTCGACGGTTGTTGATAGGTTCAATCTAAAAGTAGTACCCGGTTTTATAAATAAGCTATAACCCCCAATTAACTCTCCATCTTCTTTAGAACTTCTTAGCACCAAATTTAAAGGTTTCTCTGAAGGAGAAATAATTAGCAGTGGGTCAGGTGTTTCAATATGGACAAACTCTACTACAGCTAAATCTCCTCCCCCAGCAGCAGCCTCTTCAGAAACCCTAGCTGGTGCTGGCCTCTGCACTTGCCCACCTCCTGCTCGCAAGGGTGTGAATCGTAAAGGAGTAAGTGCCATGTTCTATTCTTAATTAAATTTATTTTTAAAATAATGACTAAGAAATAAATTTCTATCAATCCTTAAATGTATTTTCTACTCTACTTTTTTTGAGTAAATCTATTTTTAGACAATCAGGACAAAGGCCTAGAAAAATTCAAAACTTGCTTTATTATAAATGAAATCAGCTGGTTTAAACTTTTCTGAAGATATTTCCAGCTACCTGAGGAAAAAGTCAGAGATTTCAGAGAGCTCATTCATCTCTTTAAAGGTTTAAATAAACCTCCTCTAAAAGATCCCGAATTTCTTAAATTATTGATATTTCCAATGGAAATAGATGGAAGAGACTTCGACTTTTTTTTAAGAGACACATTAACTAGAAAATGGGAAGGGAAATTAGAAAAAAGTAAAGTAGATGCATCACTTACTCAATCTAACGAAAAGCCAACTAAAGAGCCTTGGAAAAATTACGTTGAAAATCCTCGTGTGTTTGGAAGACAACATTTTGGAACTTGCGTTGAATCCTCCAGATTTCTTTCAGAATGGGGACTAGTTTCAGAGATTACCCGACTACGTTTGTATAAGCATGCCATTGAAAGGTCTATAAATTCTGGCAGTATTGAAGAAGATGATTATTTACTTTCTTTAGCCCGCGGAAAAGTTATTTCTCTTCAGAATAAAATTGAAAAAGAAAAAGCCAAAAGAGACACTGATTAACAAAAAACAATGACTTTTTTCTTCTAAAGATACTGATTTGTACTGAAGAAACCTTAAGCTTTTTTATCTTTTTTCTCAGTTAATAAAAAAAAGAGGGAAATGCTAATAATTGCAGCAAAAAAGCACCACATAGATACAAAAATCACATGATCTATAGTGTATACAAGAAGAGCTGCTATTCCTACAAATAAACCCAAGATCCAAATTCTTTTTAAAGATGAAATAAACATAGGTAAAATTGTGGCTATAGCATAGGAGACTAAGCCAATGACAATCAATGCCTTCATAAGCCATGGATCATCTATAGATAGCGTTCTAAAAGAATCCTCATAATGAATGCTTCCACAATGAGGTATACTTTGAGTATGAGGTATTCTAAAGGCTAAAAATATCCCAAGCCCGATACCTATTAGTAAGCATATAAATAACAATACCCTTCTTTTTTTCTTATTTTCTGCAATTAATAACGATAAAGGTGTCCAAATAGGCCAAACAACAAAAGCAAAAGATAAAAAGATAGTTTTAGCTACTATAGCTACAGAACTAAATGGGTCTTTTACAAGATACAGCCACAGCACACCCTCTGATAGCTGCTGCAATGCAAAAAGGTAAGGCAGTAAAGCTAAGGGGATAAGGTGTTTATTCTTAACTTTCCAGAGCAAAGCAGTTCCCGCTACAGCTAAAACTGCGCTTGCTGTGAAACTAGCTGGAGCTGAAAAACACATAGCTGCCCTGTTCTCTATAAAATTTCTTAATAGATGGCTTAGTATTTATTTAAAATATAAATAATAAAGTACAGACGTTAAGGATTCAAAAGACGATGCAAGGGGCTTTCAGCATAATGTCTTAAATTGTAATCTTTATGAGGCAGAATGCGCTGTTCAAAAAGCTCTCTTACTTTTTCAACACCTTTTTCTTCTACCCAATTTTTTAAAACTTCCAATTCATTTTCTTTGTAATGAATATACCCATTAAAAAACTTCATCTGAACCTTTAACCTTAGAAATTGTGAATGTTTTTTAAGATCCTTTGGATCTAAAACATATAAATCGCCTTCTCCTCTTTTTAAAAAATCATCGAGGCTCAAATGATAAAGAGCTATTTTAAAAGGTTTCAAGCTTGGATTTTTTCGGCCAAGCTCTGTTATTTGTTCTGAAGATAAGTCTCTTAAAATAACCGCATTCTTTTTATCTAACATCATCCAATGTAATTGGTCGCTTCCCTCTTCTTGAATGATAAGAGCATGAGTTGAAGTGCGCATCTCAAATGAAAAAGGAGAATAAGATATATCTCCTCTACCTTTTAAAGGAATGAGGTTTTGTGTACAGGAAAGATTAGGATCAAAAACAGTGCTATACCTTGAAAAACCGCTAGCTGTTTTAAAAGCCTCTTGAAGATTAACTCTAATTAAAAATGGATCTTCTGGGCCATTTGCAGAAGAGATTTCGTTCAAAAGAATAGGAAAAGGTTTATCCTTTTTAAAACTTCCTTTCCAAGGGAAGTTAATTGACCTACAATCATGGGGTGTACTCCATTGATATTCTTCTTCTTTTTCCGTTTCTTTTTCCATTTCAACTTCCGTTTCAACTTCCGTTTCAACTTCGAAATCATATGAACTATCTTTTTGAGGAAGTTTTGGTGGCAAAATTTCTGATTGTTTTTTACGGAAGTCTTCTAATAATCTGTTTTCTGCCATCTTAGGAGCTTGTATACCTAAAGATTCAGCCCAAGTCGTTTTATATTTAAATCTCTGGAGAAAATCATCAACAACCTGTTCTCTTTCTCTTTCTTTCCCCTTTTTACCAAACTGTTTGAAGGGTTGATTTTCTTCTTCAAATACAAAGTAAGACTTCAACTTACTTAAAAAATGCTTGCGGTCGGCATCTGATAGATCTGACATTATATGGTCCATCATAGAAAACTCCATAGAACTATCTAATTTAGATTTAAAAGCTCTGAAATTATTCATGGCTTTTTCGCTTGCTTGATTTTTTATTGCAAAGCCTAAAATGTCATTTAGATTTATAGAGTTGGTTGTATCTTTCCCTTTTAATAGAGATAGAACATCAGAAGAAATAACAAAACCTGCTTTTTGCCCTTTCTCTAACTTTCTCATTCTTCCTACACCTTGGATAAGATCACGAAGTTTGATATGATGTCCTATCGTTACCACTCCTCTCGCATAAACAGATTGTGGGATATTTGAGCCTGTCGTATGTTTTTGATCGTAAAACGTAATTAGATTGTCAGTGGGGAACAAACCTTCTATGTAATCATCAACTATTTTCTTTCCGTTTTTTAATTTTAAGATTTTTTTGTGGTTATTCTCATCATAAAAAACAACTCCTTTAACCGGCATTTTACGGCTGCGAATAGATTGGTTATTTAAAATTATAGTGGCAACTTCAAAGTTTGAATGTCCTCTAAAATAAGCGCCAACATCGATTATAGCATTAGTATTCTCAATATCACCCGTTGAAAAAAGATTTGTAAGAAGCTGATCTAAAGATTTACTCTCTTTAAGAAGGTGTACATCATTAAAAGAATCCTGTAGTAGTAAGGACAAAATCTTTCCCGTTGCCTTATCGGATGGAATAGCCTGCATTCCCTCAGGAAAAGTCTCAAAGTTCCATAGCGTCCCTGTAAAACCATTAACTTTATTAAACATCCAATCATAGATTTGAGGCCCTACTCGAATGTGCTTGGAATAAACTTCCATTTGAGGAAGAATAAATTGTTCAACAAATGAAATAATATTTAAAGGATTATGGTTTATTAACTGCATAATATAATCAATATTTTTATCAATTCCTATAAACTGGTTCATAGTAACAGCTTTAGAGGTAAAAGATTGAAATAGCTTAAAAGCATCTGTGTCTTTAGTACCTTTCTTTCCATATCTTTTTATTTCTGCATTTAATTTATCAATAAGCCCTTTGGTCTCTTTTAAAATAAGTTCTTTTGAAATTCCTTTCTTTAAGTAATATTGATACGTATAATTCATCGTTTCGTACACTGTTCCAAATCGAGATCCTTCAGCAGGACAATTGCTGCCGTGGTAAGGAATGGCTATTTTGACCTCGGAATCTCGCTTTGATAGTCCAAAATGTTCATCCGGATGTTTAGATAGTGTCATAGGCAATAATGCTTCAACCATTTCTCTTGCTAGAACCAACTTATTTTTTACATGGTCATAATCCTTTGATTTACTATTTAATAATTCATAAAAAGAATCATCCTCGCTAAGTAAAAATGTTTTAACTCTAGATTCAGGAATCTTAAATAATTTCATAAAGCTAAGAAGTTTTTCATCTTTTTTTAAGAAATCGCTCTTTAAAAGAGAGCTAACAATTTGAAGTTTGAGATCTTTATGGTAAGCTTCTTTAGAAAGAATTTTCGCTTCACTCTTATCATAAAGAGAAATATAATTTCGAAGGGATATATCTTCGACAACAGCTTTATATATGTCTGCTACAGTATGAAGTAGATCTTGCTTTGGCAATTGTTTTTCGAAAGTAAAATGGTGTTCTCTTAAAGGGTGTAAAACCAGGTCGATCTCATCAATGAGTAAATTCCCCTGTTCTTTAAAAACTTTAAAGATCTTTCGATAAAGCTCTATTTGATCTTTGTACTCCTGTATTTTTTCTAAATCTTGATTATCTTCATATTTATAAAGCGTTTCAACAGCCATAAGGTATAAACTTTGAATGCTTTTTGGAGTCAGCATTAAAACTTTTTTCTCTTTAATGCAGAGTAAAATTTGTTGATGAATCCATTCTAAATCTTTTGATGCTAGTTTTGTTTGCCTATCAAATTTAAAGCTCTGAACTTGTTGTCTGAATGCTCTATTTAACGAGTTTTCAATTTCTATGCTCATCGAAGGAAATAGATCTTCTGGTGAAACCAACATAGAAAGCTTTTCCCCATCTGCAACTTTTTGTGCGATTAAAGGTGCCAAAATATAGGTTTTTCCCGACCCAACCATCATCTCTAATACCACATTTCTATCCACGCCTCCAGAGGTAGGGTCGAAAAGCAATTTGTCAATATTCTCTACCTGTTCTTTATAAAGCAAGACCCCTAGAGCATCTTCAAAAACGAGATATTCAGGATGATAAATGACATTGTACTGCCTTGTTCCTGAGACAGTCTTCATTAAATCTTGAACGAGGTAGGATAATTCCTGTCCAGAAAGGTTAGAATCTTTAGACTTTTCTAAATAGAGCCTAGAAGCGCCAACAGCACGCTTTATATGTTGAGAATATGTAGAATATAATAGATATTGTTGAATAAGAGAATCTAGCTTTTCACATTCACTATCGCTTAATGCAAGATTTCTCTCTTGGTAAGCTTTTAAACTTCTCTTTAAAAATAAAAGCTTTAGCTCTTTAAGTTCTATTGGCCTATCAGCCTCAGCACTAAACTTACCTGATTTAAGCGCTAGACTAGCTACGTCTTCGGATGCTATATTCGCTAGCTTAAGTAGATCTAACTCTTTTTCAAGTAAAAAAGCACCGATTTGTTTTTGCTCTCTTGATAGACGATCAACCCACCCCTTTAATTCTTCAACACTTCGAACCCTATGTTGGGGGTGCTCATTACTTAAAGAGCCTTGATAGCCTCTAAAAGCTTTGGATACTGTATCCATTTCCTTTTTCAAGAGAGGGTCGCTTAGATCCAGCTGTATTTTATCAAAATGGCCAAGAGAGGTAGATAAAGAGACTGCAAAAGTATCAAAGATTTCATTAGGAATCAGAGGAACATCTAATTCCGCCATGTATAAATAGTTAGGATGAGAAGAGAGATGAAATGTATTAGGCATCAGTAAATCACGAGATTTATATGAAAGAACTAAAGCATTTGAAAGCTCTTTTCTAGTCATATGAGGGGGTGCTTCATGTGATAATTCATGAATTTGATTTTTGTAAAAGCTTGCAGCTTTTTCAACTAAATCACGAAAAAAGTTATCCTGTTCTTCATAATACTTTGCCAAGTCTTTTCCAGAGAGATGCTCCCCTGGAGAACCGGAAAGATGTTCCAAGACCTCTTTTTCTTTTGGGAAAGAGCTCTTGTCTTCTAATACAGCATAAAGAATTTGCGCCCGACACTAAGAACTCCTCTCTTCCATATCTAAAGATGCAAGATACATTAAACGAAAAGCCTTTCTAATTTCATTCTTCAAACTTTCTAATGAAATATCACCAGACACATCTATCTGAAATAATTCTTGAAAAAGTTTTTTTAGATCATCTTTAGAAAGTGCCTCATCTTTAATAAGAGTATAAAATTTCCCAAATCTTTCTTTTGTTATTGTAGGCCTTAACAAAAGAAATGGATTTTGATCTGCAACGTCTGAATCAGTTATAAATGTGCTATAAGCTCTGCAATTACTTTCCTTTAAAATAAAAGAAGGTTCTTTATTTATACCAATAACATCATAAAACTGTTTTCCTTCATACTCTTTTTGAAGAGAGAGCAATGTAATGACTTCATCATACTTTGTTGGGTCTATTTGTTTTACTCTTTCTAGAAGAAATTGTGGTGGAGTTCCACCTTTTTTAAAGCTATTCAAGATCAAATAAAGTAGCGCCTTTTCTTCATTGACCTCTAAAACATTCCAGTCGTGAGGACTTTTAGTTTTTAAATAGCTATAATAATTACTCTGGATGCTATTTATGACAGACTTAACTTTGCCAGGAAGAGAGGCCTGCACTAGCTCTACAGATAAGAAATCTAAAAGGCTTTTTGCAAGTAAGCTCGAAGCCTTTACTCTTATATAGAGGGCTCTTGGGTCATTATCATTAAATTTAGAAGACGTTACTAGATCGCTTAAAAAATAAAACTCTTGAGATGTCTCTAGAATAACAGATGAGGAAGTTAATTTTTTATTTACATAAGATGTAATAGATGAACGGCAAAGATTAATTAATTTTAAGGAGAGGTCATAATTTTGTTCCGACAAAAACACTTTTGCTAAATAGAGTTTTTGTTCTAGCCCTAATCTATCATAATCAAATTTATTTTTAGAATTTATATCGATAGTTATAATCCCATAACGAGTATGACCATCTTCAAGATCAAAATGCGTTTGAAGAGAGGAGGGAATAGCTTCGGTTTTTTTAAAGGTTTATTTGGGAAAAGAGCAATTCTTTTTCCTAAATGATTTTCGAGTATTATAAAATTTCCATAATTACCAAGAGCTTCAACAAATTGATTTTTGCTTATAAAAAACCCTTTGTACTGTTTAGACAAAAATAAAGCTCTGCCATCCTCTTGCTTTGAAGCTGTGAAAACTAAGCCACAGTTTGGAAACTCAATGCTTTTGATATTATTAGAATTATTCTCTTTCCATATTAGGGTGTAATCTCTAGATTCAAATCGATTTAAGAAAAATAACTCCGCTATACGCGTATCTGCTAAGTCAATCAGGGTTTCTCCTAGCTCCTCCCCATTTGGCGCCAACTTTACAACTTCACTTCCATATATTTCTCGGCTTAAAAGCTCTTTTCCTAATTTTAATTTATATTCAGGGAGGTGTGTCTTTGAGTTAAACGATAAAATTTCACTTAAATCTTCGGAAAAAAACATCTGGTGCCTCACTCCAGAAAAGAAATAAGCTGGTACTTTAAGATATTTTGGCTTTATCTCTTTCATTCCCGTTATATAATAACAAAAATTTCGAAGAGATCCTAGTATCCCTTTATCTTGTTGTAAGGCCTCTTCTCTACTTGCGCCCTGTGGATCAAAATATTGATACCACTTATTATCATAAGCTCTTTGCAAAGAGAGGGCGCTACCTTCACGTTTTAAAACGCGGTATTTAAAGCCTTCAGCTGTTGTTATTTCGAATTTATCATCTTCTAACTTCAAAACATGAAGATTCTCAGGGTTTGGGAAAAATTTTTGAAAAAAAGCATTTTGAAGTATTGATATATCTAAGTCAGAGCTTACGCTTCCATTAAACTTTACAACACCGTTTTTAAAATCTATTGTAACTTGAGAATCTTCTGTTACAAATTGAAAATTTGCTTGATTTTTCCAACGATACTCTTTTTGGTTTAAAAAGGCCCCTTTAAGCACTTTATTAATAAATCGAGAGATTTTTTCTCTATCATTTCCCAAAAATTTCTTTAAATTAAAGAGCTGTTTTTCAATCGACCTTTGTAAATCAAAATGAATTTGTTTATTCACATTTGAATCGAGATATGCCTGATAGTAAATGTATGAAGAAAAAGTAGAGGCAAGTTCATCCTCTGAAAGCGAATCTTTACCCGAAAAATAAATTGCAAGCAAGGCTTTACTCTTATTTTTTTGTTCTTGCGATAGATTGAATTTTGAAGATGTCTCCTTTAACAATTCAGGCACATCTAAAAGATCTTCTTTAAAATCAGAAGACACTATTTCTGGATGATTTTTCTTTAAAAAGCGCATATAACGAGATAACTTAGTACTTGTTTCTAAAAAGAAAAAGAGCGCATCATACTCTTCTAGTGAAGAAAATAAATCGTAGCCGTCCTTCAGAAATTCCTTAAATTGCTCGACCAAAACTTCAGTTTGTTCTTTAGAGCGAGTTAGCTCTTTTATTAAAACGTTGGGCTCAAAAATTAAATGTTCAAAGCTACCTTGATAAGGAGGGGTTTTTAAAGAAATAAGGTTCTCTTTAAAGAAGCCTAAAGTATCGACAATTTGGAGCTTCTTTTCCAAATAAAGAGAGCTAATTTCTCTATACCTTTGCACTCCGATACTTTTAATATTGCTATAGCGGCGGTGGTCACTCAAAGTAGGGCACTGTAATTGCTCTTCTTTAATATCAAGAGGACTTTTTTCATCTATATAGGGATGTAGAGAGATAGGTTTTCTTGCGTGTTTAAAATGGATATGAGGATAGATAAAATCACCGTCCCTCTCATTGCTTGAATAATCATATGAATAAGGATGATCTTGCAAACCAAAAAATTGCTTGCTAATTTCGCTAAGGCCTTCTTTTTTAGAGGAAAAATGATAATCGATCGTGGTTTTATCTAAGTCAAATTGGTAACCCCTAGCTGGCTTAACTTGCAGAAAAGAGGTTAATAAGTAATTTGAAATTGTCGTGACTTCCCTTGCATCGTAAAAGAGTTTCGGAAGTCCTTTAAAGGTGTTTTTAGTTAAACCATCATCTTTATTTAAAGAATAATAATCTGAAAATATAAGACTTAACTTCTCAATCTCCGATGAATAATCTGGTATGTTTTTTCCAAAATGCGAATAAAATTTAGAGTGAAATTCTTGTGTTCTAAGGTAATCCCAGTCTAAATAAGGTATAACAAATCCCCCTTCTTGTAGCTCTTTTTCTTGAAGTTCAAACTTATTTAATTGTCTTCCACTACTCTCAAAAAAAGAGAGCCCGGGCAAGCCTTGGCCGTTCAAAAAGCTTTGAAGTTGTGAAAATTCTTCTTCTTCTTTAGGATCAAAAAGCAAAAAGTAAGTGTTTTTTCCTTCTAGTATACTCGTAATATCTCTTGAGAACAAATTTTGATCATCTAGCCCCTTTAACTGACAAAAACGATTCATCGCAAGATTTAAAGTCGCGATAATTTTCATTTGGGATAAATAACGTGACGGTTCTAGAGTCTTATCTCCTAGCGCTTCTTTCAGGCTGCTCTTTATTAAGATATGGGTGAAACGATTTAATTGAGATCCAAGATCAAATAACTCTTGCTCACTCATTTGATGTATAATTTTTTCTACATTTATCTGTCCTGATAAAATGTTATTATCAAAGCCTAGACGAGAAGTTAAATCTCTTATGGACTCAATGGAGGATTCAAGTTCATTATTTTTATATAATTGATCAATATGAGAAAAAAAACGTTGAAATTCAGCCTGAAATTTTTCTTCTGTTAAAGTTATCTCTCTTGAATGGGTGTTAAGATAAGATGTTATATTTCCATTACCCTTCCCCGTGTTATGAAAATAGTCTAATTGCAATGGGTAACTAACCCTATTATTCTCCCTTTTTTCAATCGAATAAAATCTCTCAACTTCACTCTGGCTGTATTTTAAAGCGGCTTTTTTTTCAGCAAGCCCCATTTTATCTTTACATCTACCTAGAAAAGGCGCTACGACCCCGAACTCTTCATCACTAATAATAGATTTTTCGTAAAGTTCAAGAATCTCTTTCGAGAAGAAAGTAGCTGCTTTTTCAACAAGCTTTCTTTTTAACTCATTATTAACAAACTCCTCGGGCTGATGACTATTTATAAAATCAACGAGAGTTTTCAGCTTTATTTTAAAGTCCGCTCGCAGGTAAAGATTTTTATTAGAAAACTGTTGATGTAAATAGGAGGTCAACACCCTATAAGAACAAGTCCCTGAAAATTGAGGCAAAAATAAATCTTTCGTTTGATATTGATCCGTTGAAAGTTCTCCTCCTACTTCTTTAAAAATAATATCGTAAATCCTATGGGGGGTCCATTTTTCATTCGGGGCTTTAACAAGTTGTTTAAGCGAATGAAGAGTGGTATACGAGGTTAGATCTTCTAATTTGATATTTACAATTTTCTTAACAGGGAGAGAAAAGCTTTTGCCATTTTGGTTAAAAGAAGTATGCTTTTCTAAACCTGCTCCTGTATTATAAATGATTAAAGAGTATTTATCAGCCCCGGTCTTTTGTATTCCGTAGAGCATAGCGTGACCAACTTTTTTTCCACTCCAGCCGCCTTTTAAAAGTACGCTTTCCTCTGGTTTTAACCCTTTCAATTCTTCCATCAAGTGGTCTCTAAAATCTTTTAAAGGCCATTCAAGCATTTCATAAGAGAGCTGTTTTGATCTTTTTAAATTTTTGAGCAGTAATTTTTTATTATCTAATTTCAAATCTTCTTCTTTGAACTCTTCATCTAAAATTCCGAGCTCAATCACTCTTTCGATATGAGCTGTCGTAGTTAAAAGATCATTTCCCTCTAGTTCTGTGCCCTTGCCAAAGATATCGCCAATTACATGTAAAAGCATATTATCATCTCGATCTCCTTTTCCAGTTACAACCCTGCTTAAAAATGATTGATTATCCGAAGGAAGAGAACTTTGGTAAGAGCCTTTAAGAATGTTATGCACCACATTTTTTTTCTTTATAATAAAAGTTGGTGATCTTTCAAAAAAAGGCTCTTGAAGCTGTTTCAAAGTAGCTAACGGCATCCTATCTTCGGGATCAGTTAGATGTTTGTAGTACCTTTGATTGCCAATCTTTACTTCTCCACATAGGCTTGCATCTTGTTGAGCCTGTAGCATTCCATTTAAGCAAACAGGATTTATTAGATAATAGTAGGAGGGGGGTACATTTGGACACGTTAGAGTTTGATCTACTGCAAATTTATTAATTGACACACTTGCCCCTCTAGTTTCTTTGGGCTTTAAAAATATTTTTAGTTGTTTTGAATTAGGAGGTGTTTCGTTTCTTTCTATCTATAAAAAAATATTTAAAATTAACCCTGTTATAAACTATAATAACTATTTATTAATAAATACATTAAACAATAATGTCTTTTATTATTTTAATAAAAAAATATATAAATAACAATTATTAT
>WNLI01122189.1:0-16463 GCA_025802215.1 Wirenia argentea
CCCCTTCCCCCGACACCATCCCCCCACCTCAGGCCACAGCCCCCATACATCAATACCATCCCGAGATGACATTTGATAGACTTACCGCGCTTGTACGCACTTGGCGGATCGATCGTCATGGCAGCACGAGTGTTTGCGAACGGTCACGTCCGTGGGCCGACAGTCTTTGACAACGACGACTCTCATTTACATTTGTTAGACGTGTCAACGCTGGTCATCAGAAAATAATCATGTAAATGACAGATAGTGAGAGAGGGGAGTTTTGATGGCTAGTGTCATTATACTCGCTAGTGTCATTATACTCGCTAGTGTCATTATTGCCGCTGCTGTCATTATGGGGTGGATTGTGGACATTGGTCAATGCGCGTTATTGATCCTATAAGCAGGACGGACTGGACGGTCCTGTATGAATCTGATACATGTTGCATGATTTTCTATACAGACTGTTTCACAAATACGTATACGTATCATACTTATAATAGAATTAATTTTAAAGTCACTATGACATTCAAAGATTCAATTACGTCATGATTTGCTATTCATTCTTAAAAGGATTGTCACGTTCTTTACAGCTTTCAGGTTTACATACGTTTGTTTAGTGTATTAAACTTCCCCGGTATATACCTATAAATTAATTCCTATCATACGAGTAGATACATATTAGTGAAAGTCTGTATATACTGTCAAATTCTCTACAAGCCACTCAAACAATAGAAAGCCTGTTTTGAGAGGTGGTATATGTTACATTAGTTAGTTAGTTAATGCAAGGGTGAGGTCTTTATGCCGTATCGCATAGATCACATAGGGCCCATTACGAAACCCTCGATGAAACAATTCAGCCTGATCAACATTATGACCCTAAAGTTTTTAATACTACACGAGTAGAATCAGAAAGCCGCGGGTTTGAAGAGCAAAGCCACCGATGTGAGATTGTGGGTTGAATAACTTGAATTACAAAACAAAGTGTTTGATGTCTCCTTGGACAAGACAGCATAAGCACAGCCTCAGTTTACCCATCTGTAAAGTATGACAGCCGATAACTACTCCAACAGGAATGCCATAATTTGAGTTGGGACATACTGTGTTGTAGAGCACATGATATCATAAAATAGAAGATTTCCCCAATGGGTACTTATACCAGCTTTGAGATACAATACATGATGACATATAAAAAGACGGTATAGAAAATTACAAATCCAGCACATGTAAGGTTTTCTGTAATTTACATCTCCAAGATTTTCCGGTCTTCGACCTGTATGGTCATGGAAAACAAGAGAAACCAGGTTAATGGCAATGGTAATGTGATGTCGAATGTAGGTAAGTTCACCATAGGTAAGTCCACCATAGGTAACATCGCCGCAAGCAATATCGCGTAAAATATCAGATAGGTAATTTGGCCGCAGGTAGTTATTTTTCATTAACTTTCATGGCATAATTTCTTGGGCTCTAATTATCGGAAATTACCATAAATAAGATAAATAAATGTGTGCACTGTCATAATTTGTCCATGTTTACATGCAATAATATGACAAATGTGGGTTTTAAAGCTGCCTACCATTTGACAGATATCTACCATACCTTAGATAGATTGAGCATTGTACATACCCTTACCCTCGGCATATTGTGTCCAATACCTAACACCAGACTTCATGAAACCACTATACCAACTGTCTACCATACACTAACCACACTACAGTATAAAATCCAATCGTCAAATCGATCTAATCAACCAAATCGCTCAAATCATTCAAATCGTTCATATCATTTGATCAAATCGACTAAATCGATTGAATCGATCAAACCGATCAAATCAATCAAATCATGCAAATCATGCAAATCGTTCAAATGAGCCAAATCGGTCAAATCAGTCGTAGATCAAATCTAAAAAAATTCTCAAAAAGATCAGAATGTAAAATAATTGGCAAATTTAACTACGGCAAAATTACCTGCGCGAAATTACCCACCAGATCACTTTTCCCGCGCATGTGGCAAACTTATCCACGGCAAGCTTACCTGCGGCGAACTTACCTATGGCAAACTTACCTACGGTGAACTTACCTACGGCGAACTTGCATGCGGCGATATTACCGCACACTGTGATGTCCAACTCAAACAGGGAGCAAGAAGATTATAGATTCTCTGTATATCCGGCTGAACAAGCCATCTATAGCAACCACGCAAGTAAGTAATACGATTTATAAATAACATGATCGATAGAAATAAGTAGTCTCTGCATATCAATATCATCGGCATCCAGGCAATCTATTGTACACAAATGTCAAAACTATCTCCCAGTGACACTACAACCTTTACCCTTAAGAGTGACATTACATCAGTATAATGAGTATGTTATATCACGCTGGCGTACATAGAACTGTGAGTACGCGACCACTTAAGATGACAGTACTGTCATGTACCGATATCATATTATACGACTGTCTATGGCTGTAGAGTGTAGACTGAACGAAACGAAAATAGAGTAACGTAGTCTGTGTCAAGCTTTTAATATGCTTAATATAAAATATAAATAAATAAATGTGTGCACTTATACACTGCACTTTCAGAATCTTTCCATTCCAATCTCGCAAATGACAGATGAAAAGCCTGGGAAAAAATCTCTGGTTTCTGCAGGGTTGGAACCAGCGACCTCTCGTTTAAAAAGCCGCGGCACTGACCACTACACCATGAGGCCCACCGGAGACCCACACACCAGAAGCGGAGATATGGGGAATGTCTCTCTTAACTCTTTTGACTGCCAGGATAATTAATTGAATCTTCTCATGACATATATATACATCTTTGGCAATCAAGGAGTTAACTAATATTTTAATTTTTGAGTACAATTTTTTTAGTTGGTAAAAAAAATTGTGACCCACTTCCATTGCCATCCTGACTCATTTTTGTAGTCCCAGGTTATTGAGACCCACAGTCTCTACCTGACGATTTAGAATGTTCAAATGTTGCATATGCGATAAAACAGACACATAACACTGCATTAGTGTCTATAAAGAGGACAGTCCACCATGAATATTGTCACCCAACTCGGGCAATGCAAATATCGGCACCCAACTCGGGACAGGAATATCGGCGCCCGAATCGGGACCGGGACAAGCGATCCTGACTCCACAAAGGTCACACTATCATCCACTTATGCCTCATGTTGTGCCACACACACTAATTACCCTACTCTACAGTAAATGTCAACAATATTTGGAGAGCATAATTTCGTCGTTAATGGAGAGTTATAGCTATGATATTGGGCAAACTGTCGCAAACATGACATTTGACAATAACATGAAAGGACCGTGCTGCACCGTTTTAACGTTATTATAATGATGGATATCGTTTGTCATATTAATTGCTGCATGGGAATGGCTACGATCTACGCTGCGACTCGTTTTCAATTGAAATTGGCATTCACGATAAACGTTCATTGACTGCATCAGTTTGCATTCCCGTTGTAAATTACATAACAAGCATGCAGGCATTTATGTTGAAAAATGGCATAATTAATAAAATATGAAATGAAATACGCGTTATGCAATTAAAAACTGCGCGGTCAGGGGAAGATTAAAGTTTAACCAAATTAAGATGAGTTTGTTAATTTAGATTTACGGCAACTGCAGACTTTGGTGGACTTGAATTCTCATAATTTCTTGGGCTCTAATTATCGGAAATGACCATAAATAAGATAAATAAATGTGTGCAATTATATACTGCACTGACATAATCTGTCCATGTTTCCATGCAATAATATCACAAATGTGGGTTTTAAAGCTACCTACCATTTGACAGATATCTACCATACCATAGATCGATTGACCACTGTACGCCTTACCCTCGCCATATTGTATTCAATACCCATTACCAAACTACACATAAAACCACTATACCAACTTTCTACCATAGTCACTGACCACCATACACCCCATTCAATCACCATATTGTGTCTAATATCTAACGAGAAGGAAAACTCGTTAAAACCCGGCCCTGGCGGGGTGATAACCTCACCAAACCTGCCCTTATGCATTCCTTCCCTCTGCTATAGTCTCATTAGGATGCAGCACTGAGTATTGCTGTTTGAGGGAGTAAGAAGTATGGTTTGGTTCCAGGATACCAACTGTCTACTAGAGACACTGATCACTAACACCCCATTCCATCACCATATTGTGTCCAATACCTACTACCAGACTACCAGTTACTGTCTACCAAAGAAAGATCACTACACCACATTTCAACCACCATATCGTGTCCACTAGTTACCAGCAGACTGTATGATGCCGGTACACGGTATACCAACTGTCTACCAAACAGAGAGTAGCAAATATTAAGCACTATACCACGTTTCCATCTATTGTGTCCACTATACCAACTGTCTACCAAAGACACTAAGCACCACAATCCCCTCCCCACCACAATATTGCCTCCCCCTCCCATCCACAGCCCACTACATTGACTACCAGACACCATAAAACCACCATACCAACTGTCTACCAGAGACACTAACCACCACACCCCTTCCCACCACCATATTGTCTCCTCTACCCCTCTGTACCAAATACCAACAATCTACCAAAGACACTAACCACCATACACCCCCTCCCCTCACCATATTGTCATCTCCACTACCCCACCATACCACCAACAATCTACCAACAACACTGACCGACATACACCCCTCCCCACCACAATTCTACCAAAGACACTGACCACCACACTGCCCTCCCCACCACAATATGATATCCACTACCCCACCATACCAACTACCAACAATCTACCAACAACACTGATCAACATACACCCCCTCCCATCACCATATTGTCTCCACTACCTTACCAAGTACCAACTGTCTACCAGAGACACTAACCACCACTCCCCTCCCCACCACAATATTGTTTCCACTATAATATACCTACTGACCACACCGTACCAACTACCAACTGTCTAGCATAGGCACTGACCACCACACTTCCCTACCCACCACAATATTATATCCACTACCCCACCGTACCAAGTACCAACTACCAACTGTCTACCAACAACAGTGACCGACATACACCCCTCCCCACCACAATTCTACCAAAGACACTGACCACTATACTCCCATCCCCAACACAATATTGTCTCTCCCACCCATTGCATCAACTACCAACTGTCTACCAAAGACACTAACCACCATACACCGCCACCACCATATTGTTTCCAGTATATATTCACTGACCACATTGTACCACTATACCAACCGTTACTGTCTACCAAAGACAGAGACACTGACCACTACACTCTCATTCCCACCACAATATTGTCTCGGGCCTGTCTCCCCCACCCATCCACAGCAGACTGCATGATGCCAATGTAATTGTTCGGGCTATCGATCCGGCAGCGACTCAGCTAATATACCGTCTATTGTGACAGATGTGAGGGCAAAAATAATCACACTGACCTCGTCAGTCGAGATAAGGCTGGACATTAATCACGTTCGGTTGACCGCGGAAGAGAGTTGCGCCGTACCATAGGAGAGCTGCGCGGTACCATCTATATAGAGTTGCAATGACCGCGCAATGTGGGTTGCTACACATTGCACAATTTACTTGTATGTAATTTTGTTCATATGTGATTTCGTTCATATATGATATGATCTGTATTTTTATATAATGTTTGTATATATAATATGGTGCTTATGTTCGGTTGCTCATGTTCGAAAGCGCTTCTCGGTACCAAAGGCGTGTTGCAACGACCGCACGCGGGTTGCTTCGCAATTTACTTGTATGTAATTTGTTCATATGCGATTTGGTTCATATATGTGATTTGGTTCATATACGATATGATCAGTATTTGCATATAATATTGTATTGTGTTGTTGATGTTCGGTTGACCGCCGTTGAGAGCTGCACGGTACCATAGGACAGTTGTGATGGCTGCACGCGGGTTGCTGCATACTTTACGTGTATGTAATTTGTTCATACGTGATTTGGTTCATGTACGATATGATCTGTATTTTTATATAAGATTGTGTATTGTGTTATTGATGTTCGGTTGACCGCCGTTGAGAGCTGCACGGTACCATAGGACAGTTGTGATGGCTGCATAACGCGGGTTGCTGCACAATTTATTCGTATGTAATTTTGTTGATATGTGATTTGGCTCATGTACGATAAGATATGTAGTTTTCTATAATATTGTATCATGTTATTGATGTTCGGTTGACCGCCGAAGAGAGCTGCACGCTACCATAGGACAGTTGTGACCATAGGACAGTTGTGACGGCCGCAATATACGTAATTTGTTCATATGTGATTTGGTTCATATGTGGTTTCGTTCATATACGATATTATCTGTATTTTTATATAATATTGTATTGTGTTGTTGATGTTTGGTTGACCGCCGAAGAGAGCTGTGCCGTAGCATAGGATGTGTCGATCGCACACCGCGGGTTGCTGCACAATTTACTAGTATGTAATTTGTTCATATGAGATTTGGTTCATATGTGATTTGGTTCATATGTGATTTGGTTGGTTCATATACGATATGATCTGTATTTTTTTTATAATATTGCCTTGTGTTATTGATGTCCAGTTGACCGCCGAAGAGCGCTGTATGGTATCATAGAATGCGTCGACCACGTAACGTGGGTTGATGCATAGTTTACTCGTATGTAATTTGAGAGTGAGACATATGTAATTAGCTCATACACGATATGATCAGTATTTGTATATAATATTGTATTGTGTTATTGATGTTCGGTTGACCGCCGAAGAGAGCTACGCGGTACCATAGGCGAGTTGCAACGACCGCACAACGCGGGTTGCTGCATACTTTACGTGTATGTAATTTGTTCATATGTGATTTGGTTCAGGTACGATATGATCTGTATTTTTATATAATATTGTATCGTGTTATTGATGTTCGGCAATATGAGTTACGACTAGTTTGCGTTCGTCGGCGTGTTATCTTTCAACTCGTATAAACTGTTTGAATGTACCATAAGTCATGGATCTTGAAATCTGGTAATGCACAATGCCACGCAGGCACTTCAGCACATGATCAGCATGGATATTTTTATTACCAGATCAAAAAGTACTCTCCATTCAAACACAAATTGCACCTGGCATCTACAAAACTACTTAAGTTAATTTCTACCACAACAAGAAAATTGGTATAGTGTTTGCATGACTGCAACTCTGCCTAAAATCATATAGGTACCTATTACTTCAGCAACCAATATTTGCAAAATACACCCGTGAGTGTCCCATGTACCGTAAGTTGTATTTGGCTACTAAAATATAGGAACTGCGCACAATCTTATGCTGTTTAGGACATCCTTATGATTCCCACGACAATATATGATCATATTTTCCTATAGGTGAAAATCCACCTACAGATGAATGAATGAAATGAATGGACGATTGAGCTCAACGGGGAGTCAATGTATGTTTAAGGTAGAGAACATGTCAAAACAGTTCCATCGAAGTTGTACTATTAAATTTACAACGTGGATTTACGGATGACCGGTTTAAGCCGTCTTGGCACCACCCCACTTCAACATCTGACTCCCAAATGTAATGTAATATATACCTAAAAGTATGAATGTTTACAAATAATAATGAATGACTGCGAACTATGTACACAGAATAATACTAACTCTTCGTTTCGAGTAGTATATAAAGTATACAGTTTGTCGAAGCCTTCCACCAAATTAGTACCGCAGGGCCTGTTACAAAAATTACGCTACTTCCGACATATACATAGCAGGTGAAAGAATCGTGTTAGTTCTGATCAATTAGAAATAATTTAACGATCTGCCAGTTAGATAAGACTATGCACGCGTTATTACTCTTCGTTAATCATCCATGCTTGAATGCTTATTTTGTCTGGAGCTACTAGCGACTACTACGCAATTGGTAGACTACACAATCGGGGTGATATATGGTATACACATTACGGATGGTGATGACGGATGAATAGACTATTCGGCCATAGTCTTTGTTATTGGTTTTTAGGTGGTATAGACAGCATTATACGAGAGAACGTTTACTTTTACAAGTACCGCGGTTAGACAACTACGCACTGGGACCCGTAAAGTGTAAACCCATGCCGGCTATGTGAAAAGGGGTTTTTGCTGACCTTACCTAAGTCACTTCTAGATGCTTTTTATGGTGGTGAAACTGGTGATTAAAGATTGTCCACTGTTCTCCGCGCCAGAGGGTATCCAAGGACTAATTGAACTCAGTCCGGAGACCACGCACTGGCTGCACAACCTCGAAATCAGAATATGAGGATACAATACGCGAGAAAAAAAACTCCTTGTATACCAGCAGTATGGCAGATTTAGTCATGGTAATTGACAGTCATCGATGGCATCTATGACGTGACTTGACGTCATCACCATTCAAAAATTATATATTGCCTTGCTGACATGGTCATGTTTGATATTGGCAATAGTCTGATGTTACTAAATCCAAACCAAATTTATACTAATCAATGAATTGATACCAACAATAATGTGAAACAACCATCCCAGTCTCACATTTTGAGCTCGTGTGTTGACATGCTGAAACAAGAGCCTCCCGCAATTAGTTCTATAGCATACATTTTTTCCATGTATGCACCTAAATATTTTGGTATTGTGTTACTCTTTATATTAAACCACGTCTGAAGTAAGAAATGCCCTTTCTTCGGAAGAAATCCATGAATAACACTCTCACGCATCTAAACCCACATAGACCTTCTATCCTGGGTGTCAATAAGTGAATTTCTATTGCGATTGTCTATTGCGATTGTTCCCGATTTGCCACTGACATGAAGTGGTGGGCCCAGTAGTTATCTTACAGTATAAAACATTCCACGAAGTTGACTGGATAATATTAGAAACTTTTGGCAGTTTATGACACCATATTGTCAACTTTGTCCATATCTTATGAACATTGGAGTACACACAAAAGAAGGTTACAGCAAACGGTCACACTCAGGTTTACCTCTAGAAAAAGCATACCGATTTTCAGCAGGAGTTAATGCCCACAAAGTTTCATTCATCTAGCACGATTGCTTCATGGTGAACATACGAACTTTTCGACCGACCCTCAGTCTCATTTTTAATTAGCATACTTTCATTTCGAAAGGGAGAAAAGGTTCTGAAGTCCACACTAACTATTGTGGGCATGTACATCTACGTCTATCAGTTTAATTCCTAAAGGACGTGTTGTCCATCACGGGAATGACTACTTCCAGTTTACGGAATGGCCTACCCTACTGCCATTGATCTTAGCAGATAAAAGTTCTTTAAACCTGTCCACTTGAGTAGGCTAATACATGAGGCGTGGCATTCCACTTTTTTAGATACTGTAGTTTGAGATAAAAACTAAATTAGTAGAACCGATTTTGACGATTTGAACAAACTTGAGACCCAGGCCACTTAGGATGATTCAGACCCAATTTCACATAATGTCAACTGGTTTCGGAGAAGAATATTTTTTGCATAAGTTGATGTTAAATAATATGTCATTTTTTGGACCGCGCCCTTGGACACGCCCCCTTGACCCGATTTTAACAAAGTACCAGGGTCCTAAGGATGCCTTGTACTAAATTTTAGGTCTATACGCCAAACGGTTTCGGAGAAGATTTTAAAAGGATTTTAATACTATTTTGTTATCTCCCCTTGGCGACGCCCCTTGACCCAATTTTGACGAATTGAACAAACTTCGGTCACATGACCCCAAGGATACCTCAGATAAAATTTGAAGTCAAAGCGACAAACGGGAAGATTTTTAGGAAAATGTTGACGCGGACGACACCTGCGGATAGCAAAAGCTCAGCAGGTGAGCTAAAAAAAACACTTGTACCTTATTATTAGCAATACTGAAAATAAATTCCCCTTTGCAGTTCAATCAAGATGGGGAGTTGTATGGCGGTGATGGTGTTGATCATGAGCGCCATGGCAGAGAACACTACTCTGGTAGACAAAACCACATCTCAGAGAAACGGTATATGGCCTACAACTGCGGTAGCAAACAACACCACATATCAGAGAAACGGTATATGGCCTACAACTGCGGTAGACAACACCACATCTCAGAGGAACGGTATATGGCATCGGCACAATGTGATGCTCGAAAAAGATACCAGCATCACGCTGCGGGACAGAGTCACAGAGGAAAATGGGAGCTGGATGGTTGACGGTGAGAGTGGCACCACACATGATGGCCAAGGTATAACTGAGACATTTCACCACAAGCTGAATGATAGTGTGGTGCTAGAGCAACACACCATTCCCAAAATGACAGTAACATCACAGACGAACTCTATAGGATCGGTGAATAACAGCAGTGACATATCTGTTACAGCGGGGGTGACTATGACCCTGGACGCGTATGTGCTGACCACAGAGTGGGCATGGGTAACGTTATATGTCCTCCCTGTTATTACAGGCCTCGGTTTATTCGGTAATTCTTTCTCTTTCATCATGATCATATACCGCAGACTCTACAAAATCTCTGTCATGTTTCTCTTCTTCGCATTCATCAGCGGGAATGACTTACTGCACATGCTAACATCTCCACTAGTCGACGTTCTTGGTGTTTACAAGATATGGGTATTTAAGTTAGATTCTAACACCCTGTGTCCATTACGAACGTATTTATTAATAGCATCGTGTCTCAGCTCTGCTTGGCTACTTGTCGCAGCAAACTTATTCAAAGTGTACGCAATAGCTCGACCTTTGACTATGGTGATGAAAAAGCGATGTCACAAAGCATCGAAGATCACATGCTCTGTCATCACTGTAATTATTTACGTGGGTTACATCCATCTCTTTTGGTTCAGCGGCATGTCTTCATTCACCACGAAAGGAATAACTAGGATTGCCTGCTGGCTGAACAACGAAGACCATCCATGGTACGCTGTTTCGTTCTTTCCAATGCTTGACATGGTGATGTACTCGGTAATGCCAGGTGTGATTCTGATCGTCACAACAACAGTTATGTTTGTGTTGTTCCTGCGTAGGTATAATCAACACAAAATGATAATGCGCGACGGTGGCGTGAGCCAAACATTTCGTGCAACCAAAAACACAATGCTAATTCTGGTACCCGTGTCGACTCTTTTCTTTCTGACCACTCTTCCGATGATCATTGTTGCCTTTCTCCTGACGAATACATATTCCGACATTGATGCTGACATGATCTATTACCTTCTGCAGGTGTTTGTCCACCTCAACCATTCACTTAACGTCTATCTGCAGTTCTGCATGTCCAGGAACTTCAGGAATTCTCTGCTTGGGCGAGCAACTGCAAGTGTTGTCTAAGCTCAAGCTCTCTGGTCTGAGTTCAAGTGTTGTCTAAGCTCAAGCTCTCTGGTCTAAGTTCAAGTGTTGTCTAAGCTCAATCTCTCTGGTCTGAATTCAAGTGTTGTCTAAGCTCAAGCTCTCTGGTCTGAGTTCAAGTGTTGTCTAAGCTCAAGCTCTCTGGTCTGAGATCAAGTGTTGTCTAAGCTCAAGCTCTCTGGTCTGAGATCAAGTGTTGTCTAAGCTCAAGCTCTCTGGTCTGAGTTCAAGTCTAAACTCAAGCTCTCTGGTCTGAGTTCAAGTCTAAGCTCAAGCTCTCTGGTCTGAGTTCAAGTGTTGTCTAAGCTCACGCTCTCTGGTTTGAGTTCAAATGTTGTCTAAAGTCAAGCTCTCTGGTTTAAGTTCAAATGTTGTCTAAACTCAAGCTCTCTGGTTTGAGTTCAAGTGTTGTCTAAGCTCAAGCTCTCTGGTCTAAGTAAACCATCATTGATGAATATTGAATATGACACATAATAATACCACCATGACAGATTGCTTTCACTGTCTGATAAACTTATTAGTGGAGTATTTCGCGACAGTTTGATGTTGTAATTTGTATACTTTTAACATTTCTAAATTTGTGTATAGAATTTAATCAATTTGTAGCGTAGAGTTTTGACTATTTCAATAACTATACAATTATTATTTTATTTTATTTTAAATTTACTATAGTGGTTTTCAATATCCCATGAGAATACTGTATTGTGGAGTCTGAAATTTTGCACGAGCAACAATGTCCAGTGTTTTTGAATGACTATTATTATTTCCAAAGTTCTAACGATCTATATTATACAGTATATCGCTACATACTTAGTACTTACGGTAAAGATTATATTTTTTCGCTATATCCATTGTTGGAAATCCTTTTTTGCGATTGATTTGCAATGACTTGCAGTTTGCATGGTTGTGACCATAAATTGAATAGCAATTCGCATGTTTGGGTTGCAGTTACAACTGGAGGCCTAATATAATGTTTTATGACATTTCAAAGGTAACCTCTACACAAATGTGTAAACTCCTCATTCGTTTACATACCGATTTTGATGATTTAAAAACTGGTCTAGTTTATTTATAATATTTATGTTGTTATTTACATATAGTATGTATACTAGCAGTGCACTATGTACACATCTGCTACATTCATGTATATATGGCATAGACTAGACCTATACATGAATATAAATGTTGAACATTATAATCTATTGTTGTTCTTTTTATGTTCGTCTAAAATTAATGGACTGTAGCATAAATGGTGAATTTAAGTTAGAGACTGTATTTACTTGTACTTTTACCTACAGTATACCTAACCCATTAACCCACATCATAAAAACAACAATATTTCCATTATAGCCACATTAGGGCTATAGGCCTAATTGGAATGTTTTCTAAATTCAGTCCTGTTGTAGCCCATGTGGGTTAACAATGGATAGTATCAGGCCGTAGGACTGGTTTAAACGTGAGTTATGTCGTTGTCAGACACGTTCTGAACTGGTTTCCAACCGAATCCAAAAAAACCGCTTCACATCACTTCACTTCGGTTACAAAAGTTGCATCGTTGTCAGACTGTCCCGTTTAACCCTGTTGTGTCCCGGTTATGCCCCGGTTATGCACAGGTGAAGGGCGCTACTGTCGCAAATCTGATCATTTTAGTGGTAATACAAATCCACTTGTTCGTCTGTTTTTCGATATCTTTACACTTTTATTATTAACTAACCGACGTATAGTATGGCCTATTATTAATGGTTAATTAGTCGTATGAATATACATGTAAATAAATTATCACTAAATAAAATATTAAACAACAACCCTGCTATTATAAATTAGCTAATAATGTATACGCCATGTTTTAATTACAAACACACTAATCCCTAATCCCTTTTAAGCGACCCACAACAGAAAATTACTATAAACTCCATGAATATCATAACGTAGGTTCACGTATCAGTGTATCACGTGATCAAATGATGCGGTTACAACCGAATCGATAAATTCTGTTAATGTCTCACCTTCAACCCAGAAGAGAGTAAACATGCCATCAATATCGTAGGTAATCCAACTGCTCAATAGCGAGCTCCCATTGCATTGTCTTGACGTTCTACTTGTAATCATCTACGTACAGTATGTACACAGTAGGCCAGGCTATAGTGAGTCAGTAATCTTTACGTGCGACGTCAATAGACTCATTTTTTATTGATATGAGGTTATCGTGTTGTTAAATTGGTAAAATATCAGATAGAGTGCTGAAACGCGAAGGTTGATATTTTGTAGGCGCGAGTCATTTTTCTAGAAATCCAAACCACTTGAGATTCACAAAGTTTGGAAATATTATGATACGTACGTATCTTTCCCTGAATTTTGTTACATAAACTATATGTAGTACGTGGGATCAAAGTTACTGTCAATAATTATTTTCTTTCATTATCGCCTGCTACAGGAAAACGCATTTTGAATATTAAAAAAGCAATGCTTCTAGCGGCATCCGAACCCGAGACCCATAGTACCTTACATTTTAAATATAGGTTCGAACCATAACAATGCAATGTGAGATGTTGCATCTCGACGTTCGGTGCAATACGTCGATTTTCGATTACAAAATATTTTTTAATAATATAATAATTATTGTAAACTACGTTATTCGTCGGTATGCACGACGACGTAGGTATAGTATCACAGTCATAACATTTAACAGGTTGAGTTTGGCGAGGACAAGTTCGTACACCTGCGCATCATCGAGAACGGTGACGGAAATTTCGTCCTGAGAGACTTCGACCTCCGATACAGCCGACATGACTCACTCATCGAATCGTTTAACATCGGCATCGGTTATGATGAGGTGGATGGAGAGGAGATGGAAGCCAATGCCAACTCTGGTCTGTCCGAGGTTAAACCTGCTGATGACCATATAAGGCAGCTCGTTAAACAGGTAAGGTTGGTTACATGGTCCAAATACTGTAGACACAAGATAGCATACATATTGTAAGCATATCTATACTGTAAATGTAGACACGTACGGCATACCTGAACATTCCTTTAATTTTCCTTTAAATATCCTTTACTTTTCCTTTAATTCTCCTCTAATTTTCATTTAATTTTAATTTATTTTCCTTTAACTTTTCTTTAATTTTCCTTTAATATTCCTTTTATTTTCCTTTAAATTTAATGAATAGTATAAATTGATCAATGTGCGCACACAATCCTCTCCCCAATGGACCATGATGATCCACAACGCAACATTCAATCTAGAATAGAAATGACAACCATTGTTCGCTATGTTCCAGGTGAAAGCGGATTTCGAGAAGAGATCAAACAAACTATGCGACGTCTTCAAACCTCTGGAGTACAGACATCAGGGCAAGAACTATTGGGTCAAGGTCAGCTATGATGCTTTATTAGTTGCACCATTGTTTAACGTTGTGCGGTTTCATAGCCTGAGGTCCTCATGTCATTTTTGTCACGAAAAATGGAATGAGGAATTAAATGTTATACAACGATTTTCTATCAGGGT
The DNA here is from genome assembly GCA_025802215.1 of Wirenia argentea. Classification (NCBI taxonomy): domain Eukaryota; kingdom Metazoa; phylum Mollusca; class Solenogastres; order Pholidoskepia; family Gymnomeniidae; genus Wirenia; species Wirenia argentea. Next base: position 14,823 of record WNLI01122189.1, read on the forward strand.
TGACTTATTTTTTAGTAATTCAACTGTAGTGATTTACGCAAGACAACCACACAGAATTACCAAAATACGAGACTGTCATTATTTGTGTCCAACGGTTTGGTGATGTAATCGATTATGTTTTAACGAGGAAATTATTTTATACCATTGGATCGTACGGGTAGCGCGACGATGGTCGTGAAGTGAGAAGGATTTTACTATTAAAGAGCAGTGCATTTTAACTCCACCATCGTGAATATTTCCACCTTTTTCAAGTGACCATGAAATGGCATGAAATTTCCGTATGGACATCACGACATGTCCCGCGATTTTTTCGTGTGCACATGGGAATGTGTCCCACGGTCACGTGACTCGAATTGACCAAATGAAATATCTTGTAATATATTGACCGTGGTAGATTAGGAATATATCTATAGAAATGCAACATCATAAAATATTTCTGTATTTTGCGGTGCAGAGGTAGAGCGAGCGAGCACCTGGTTATCTAGAGGTCGACGATTATACATACGAAGATGCCATCTTGCCTAACAATTATTTCTTTTGAGTTTTCCCGTGTTGCTGAATTTCACCTGGAGCAGGAACGCGTAGGTCTTACTTGACTCCACTAGTTAGGTCGTTGAAGCTTTAACCGAATGCACGAAGTATAAGCAATCTAAAATAATATAATGATTTCATGTAGCAAGCTGGATATCGTAAACGTACAAAACATTATCGCTGGTTTTTGTGCGTATAGTCCGGTTTCCTCGCCATCTACATTCGATCACTTTTCGTCTGAATTGTTTGTCCACGATATGCCATCACCTAGTGGATATCGCCGCACTTTTTGGAATCGTGTTCAAAATGAGTATCGGCTTTTTTCAGGTGGATATAGGCCACAAGACGTACTACCGAATCGTGGTTCACGAGATGAAGCATAATGGGGAGGTGGTGATGTCAGAATTCGATAGGATGAAAAAAGATGAACCACTTTTGGAGTACGACATCGCTGAAGGAGAGGAGGTGGGGAGGACTTCGGCTCTGTCGGCGGTCAAGCCTGTCGATCACCATGTCTCTCTGCTCGTGTATAAGGTCCGCTTTCTTACGATTACATACGTAGAGTAAAACAGACAAAGAAAACGATATTACAGGAGGGTGGATTTCTGCCATATTTGATTCCAGCGTTAGCGGACGTACTCGGACCACCATTATTAGGAAACAAATATCCTGATAATGAACCGTTTACTCTACTTACATATGTACCTACTGTAGCTTATGTACGCTAATTGCTGCTATATGCTGATTGGAGAATCGTTCGGACCCAACTGCCATATATACTATAAATGCATACAAGAAGTACAATAGATTAGTTATTTTATAATCGATCGATCGATGGAACAATCAATCGATCAACCGTCTCATCTCATCATTTCTAATCATGTTTATTATGTGTTTAAGAATGATATTTGGTGTTTTATTTGTTGTGTTTAATCACTATGTTGTTACTTTTAATATTGTATTTTGTGTATTTTTAATGTTTATGTAATAGGAATTTACATGATTATTGTAATTGTGTGGATTAATTTGCAAGTGATCTATGAATATGCAATAACACTTAGGCCATGTTGTAAATTTAATATTACAACCTCGATGGAACGTGTTTTGGCA
>WNLI01122190.1:0-10338 GCA_025802215.1 Wirenia argentea
GAAAAAATTGTCCGGTACGATTTGAAACCAGGTCCAAAGCGAAATATTGCTCTCTCGCGAAAGTGGATCCCCGTATATATGTACCTATAATTGGTGCATATGTGCGTACATTTGGTCCATGTGAGGAATACATCTACAGCGCAATAATGTGGTTTTTCGGGACATAAGTTTTGCACATAAACAAAACGCTATTATAATTTCATACTAATAATTTTTTACATAATACGTTTATCGTTGTTTGCTCATAAGACGTGACTTTTCATTTTATTATTGTGATTCATTTAAATGCTTTCTTTCTGTTGCTAGATATTCTATTTCCACCCGCCTCGCCTATTTACCGTGTCGATAGGTCGATCATTATCAGCGAATGATTGTCATGTCTACCATTTGTAAGAGAAATGGTTGTGTAAAAATATATCGTAAAAATACTTATTCAACTTCAAAGTTTATTTACAGAAACAAGTGTGTGTTACTGTGTAGGCATGGTAGTAATTGAGAGATTGTAATGTGTTATTAGGGTATGAATATTTATTTTAATGCCCTCAGGTTCTAGATAACGTAGCCTACATTATCATGGAAGAAAGGGAAATTACATTCCAAGACTACCTGATATGGAAGCAAGTGTTTCAATGATTTGTGATCGTGCAAGTAAGAGACTAATTTTCATTGGTATGAGTATTATTTATAGTGTTTTTTATTTACCCTCAGGTGTTGGACAACGTAGCCTACATTATTATGGAAGAGAGTGAGATCACATTCCAAGACTACCTGATATGGAAGCAAGTGTTTGTCATTGTGGATCTGATATGTTGTGTTGTCATCATGCTGCCTATTTACTGGTAAGTAGTAGTTTTACTGATTCTTTCACGATTTATTGTAAATTTTATGGTCATCTTAAAAAAATTACTCTTGATTTTTTGTGGTTCTCGAAGCGTAGCTAAATTACGCTCCGGGTGACTCGCGTCGGACAAAACAAATGGTCTAGGCTTGCGAATCACCATGCTGAAGGAGAAATCAGTTGGAGAAATTAAGTGGAGAACATTATTTTGTGGGGGGGGGGGGAGATGGAAAAACCTAACCACCAACAATGCTTCCACTGATCCACATACACCTCAGTTTATCATTTGCCGATTTTGGCGCCAGAGGCTTCAGAGTATGTGAACCATATCGGAAGACAGTAATGGTCAAAGTCTGTGGTTACTATTGAAATTTGTGTGTATTTATACTGCAGAGGGATACTGTAATTCTCTTGGGCAAGGAACTTGCCCATGTTTGTCGTCACTAGTTCAGTTGCTAAATTGAAATGAATCATACTTGCACATGTCACACTAATATGTGGTTGTATTCCACTGGTGAATAAAACGTGCATCTATTATTATTACGCAGTGTATATTTGATTGACAGGTATGATTGACATTTATATTTGATAGGTCGATATATGATTGACATCTGATTGACAGGTCTATACGGCATCTACAACAGGCTGCGGCCACTGATGGAAAAAGCGCTCTCAACCTTAATAAGCTGAAACTCTTCCGACACTTCTACATTATCGTACGTTTGTAACATTATACAGTACCTTACTTATATTTGGTATGGATAGTTATTTCTCTTTTATGCCGTATATTTAGATCTCAAAATCCAGATTCAAACCCACGCTCTACCTAACTCGCTTCAATTGAGATAATATATGTGATGGCCAGCTTGAACGCAGGCCACGTTGCCGACCCAGTGCGATACCCTCAGTTACATCATTACCGCTGTTAGTGCTGTAATATCCGCATGGGCAGGAATAGCTGTCAGACTATCATTCATTTGGTATACAGGGTCGTGTGTTCGAATCTCGAACTGTGCGATCGGCGTTTTATCTGAAAATTGTTCTGCGTGATTTCTCGGTGTTCTGTGGGTGAGAGCACATTTCTCTAGCCTCAGTTTACCGAGCCTGTAAAATTGGTACTAATCGTACATAAACACGGGTGACGGGTTGTGTACAGTATAGGTCGAGAAGTAAAGCCGTGCATATAATTACGCATTGTAAAGGATCATAATTGGTTCGATGCCTTGCTCACGCCCACCCTCGCACGCTTATGATGCAAGACCGACATTCGGCGGATCGTGAGGTCCTAAAATGCGTCATATAAATGTCGTCATTTACTTTTTAAAAGTTTTTTATATTGAAATGTTATAGCTTTAATTGTGTATATTGCAGGTTGTGGCATATATCTACTTTACGAGGATTATTAAAGTTTTACTCTTGGTGAGTATGTTTTGTAAAGTGATATGACTACAAGTTAGTTAGTATTGTGGTGGGAAACCACCGAACATGTAACGGGCAGGATTTTCCCACCTACCATGACTCAAAAATCGAGGGCATAAAATTGCAGAATTTACTATACTCGAGTAGAGTTAAGTGCCTTGCTCAAAGGGCATTCAGACAACATCGGAAATACGTGATAAATCCGAAACGCAGTCTTGAACACATGATATCAGTAGCATTACACTAGCGCTCTACTACTGAGGTATCCCCTAATGGTAGGTAGGTAGGTTTTCATCTTCCATGACTCGAAGACAGCAGGAAGAAACTAGTAGAAAGTAGAAAGCTACCCAGTCCCCAGCTGCTCAATTTAGCCACTGAACTAGTGGAGGCACTTAGGGGTAAGTTCCTTGCCCAAGAGAATTACAGAAAAACAGATAAAATGCCACATGCATTTGCTGCAGGCCAGAGATCTGTAGGCGAGTACTCTACCACTGAGCTACTATTATATCCCCAATCCTCAAAAAGGAGCCAGATCCATCGGAAGTTCAAATTGACAGTGAAAGGGTTAATGAATGAAACTGGCGTTCTTGGTGATGGACGACGGTGTTCATCAAGTTCTAAAACGAGAAACTTTGAATTGAACTTCGAAGATGGGAAGTTGGGAACACTCTGAAGATTTCTCAAGCTCCCTATATTGTCTATCAACGTGTCTATAGCAGCATATAACCCCATTCCCCAGATGTCTCTACCGTTCTACCTAACATGGGTGGCAGAACTTCTCCGTGAAATCGCCATCTTTACGTTCTTCATACTCACCGGGTCCAAGTTTCGGCCGGCCAGCGACAATCCGTACCTCATGGTTCCACAAGATGATGACGAGGAGATGGAGTTAGATGAAGTGTGAGTATTGAGGCGTATACTGTACATCTCTTGGTCTGAGGTTTAGTTCTAGAATAGGCTATGTTATTTTATGCTCGAGTCAAGTTTAGGCCGGCCAGCGATAATCCGTATCTCATGGTGCCACAAGATGATGACGAGGAGATGGAGTTGGATGAAGTGTGAGTATTGAACCATATACTGTATACTGTACTTCTATGGGTCTGAGGTTTAGTAGAATAGGCTATGTTATTCCTATGCTCATTGGGTCAAGTTTTTGATGGCAAGCGACAACCCGTATCTCTTAGTCCCACAAGATGATGATGAGGAATTAGATGAAGTGTGAGTATTGAAGCCTATACTGTACCTCTATTGGTCTGAGGTTTAGTTCTAGAATGTGTACTATAGTAGGTAGTTTTACGTATATTCTTGTGTTCATGGAGTCCAAGTTTCGGTCGACCGGCGACCGTATCTCATGGTGCCACAAGATGACGAGGAGGAGGAAATAGAGTTAGATGAAGTGTGAGTTGTAGGCTACCATAGATGTGCGTGTAAGGTTTAGTTGCAGCAGTAGTAACTACAGTATTTTAGGTGGGTTTGGGTCCATTATTATGTTCATGAGGTCCAAGTTTCGGCCGGCCAGCGATAATCCATACCTCATGGTTCCACAAGATGATGATGAGGAGATGGAATTAGATGAAGTGTGAGTATAATAGCATTATACTGTACTTCTATGGGTCTGAGGTTTAGTTGTAGAATAGGCTATGTTATTCCTATGTTCATGAGGTCCAAGTTTGGACAGGGAAGCGATAATCTTGGTGCCGCAAGATGGTGATGAGGAAATGGAGTTAGATGAAGTGTGAGATATAGGCTACCATAGTTGTATGTGTCTGAGGTTTAGTTGCAGTACGTAGTAGGCCCATTCAATATTTTAGGTCTGTTTGGGTGCATTCTTATCTTAATGAGGTCCAAGTTTCGATAACCTGGTGCTACAAAATGATGATGATGAAATGGATTTATAAGTGTGAGTATTGAAGACTTAGTGTATAGTGTACTATGTGTCATGGGGTTTATTTCTAGAATGTGTACTATAGTAGGTAGTTTTGCATATATTCTTTTGTTCATGGGGTCCAAGTTTCGGCCAGCAAGCGATAATCCGTGGTGCCACAAGATGATGATGAGGAAATGGAATTAGATGAAGTGGGAGTATACACCCGTGCTCTCCCAGTCCAGCACGTAGTAACCCGCTGCGTACTCTTGAAATCTCCTGGGGACCTCTCTGCACTCAAAAATCCAGATTACGCCACACACGAATGGCTGGCAAACCTGCCTATTGACCTCTGCCAGATTTTGACTGACATTCGAGTCATGGCAGATGGAAAAAATCCTGCGGTTTTCTCCGGGTACTCCGTTTGTCCACCAACTCACTTTTGGCCACTTTTGACAACTGTTCATTGCTTGATTGTGCCGTGGCCTAGATGTTGCTGTCGGTCTATCGTGCATGCAGTTATTTCTCACTAGTCGAGTGATCGTAGTCATTCTAATGACTAAAACGCCCAACATTATTAATATAATCATTTTATCCTTACTTGGGGACAGTTAGCTCAGTGGTAGAGTGCTCGCCTACAGTGCCGGAGGTCCCGGGTTCAAGCCTGGCCCGCGGCAAATGTTTGTGTCATTTTCCCTGTGTTGCTGTAATTCCCTTGGGCAAGGAATTTACCCCTAATTGCCTCCACTAGTTCAGTGGCTAAATTGGGCAGCTGGGGACTGGGTAGCTTTTGTAGGAATTCTGCTGGCTTCTTCCCTCTGCCTTCGCGTAATGGAAGATGGAAATATCCTGCCAACGTTCAGGTTGTTTTATCCGGGTTCTCCGGTTTCCCCATCATGATAACATCTAACTTTCGGTCACTTTACATGTGTATGTGTTGGACAATGGACATAGGTTGCAGTGCTAGCCATGGGCAGCCTGATTGGGGTTGCACTCCCTTGAAATGAGTTGCACTTACACATGCCACACTAGGATGTGGTCGTATTCCACTAAGGAATAAAACGCCCAGCTATTATTATTATAAACTCAGACCTAAAATTGAGTCAGTTTCGACCATCACGCACGATGATCTTTATCAAGACTGCCAGATTTCCCCACCAGGAATTTTGGTGGGAAACGTCAGACCAGGCGTGAGATAGTTGGTAGGCCCCCTCGTCACGGTTCATCACATTTTTTTGTCGTCTAATCAAGATCGATTCTTTTATCCATCGAGATCTATTGTCACTTTCCCTGTCCAGAATTTTCGTTGTCACTTTTTAGAACATTATTTTTCGTAAGAGCATGTTCCACGATAGGCGATTTAGTCATTTCCTTATCATGGCCATGCGAGGGTATTCGTGAGCAAGGCATCAACGTAATGTGATCCCTTTACAATGTATAATAATTATATGCATGGCTTTACTTGGAAATGGAAATCTTAACGTTTAATCGACTGATCTATCCCGGCACTGTATATTTACTCATACTATACTGGTCAAAAAACGAAACTCGACACTTTCAATATTTAAAAGTGGCGCGTTTCTTTTTTTGAGCAGTATATATTGAGGAATATTTTGAATCATGCAGTCGTTGTTCTTTGTGAATGTTATAAATCCTTCACGGCAAATTGACTAACGATTGTCAATGTTCCAACCGTTTCGCACAATCTTCGGCTGGACAGTGCCCGTCAGCGCCTGTCACGTGACCTACAGTCAACAAGTGGGTCACCACCGAGCTGATGGGCATTATAAAAAAGTAGTCTGACATTTATATGCCGCATTTTCAGATCTCTCGATCTAGCAAATGTCGGTCTTACATCATTACCATGATGTATTGCGATCCCTTTACAAGGTATATAATATGATAATTATATGCATGGCTTTGCTCCCAAACCAATACATGATCCAGCTAAGGAATATATACGATCAGGCTTGGTAAACTGAGGCTAGGGAATGTGTTCTCACCCAGGGAACTGAGACTGAGCTATCTCCGCCCAGCCGAAGATCTTGTGAGATGGTCGCAACGCCAACAATCATTAGTCAATTTGCTGTAAAAGGTTTATACCATTCATACTGATGTTGCTTGTCATAGCAGGTAATTAACCCTATATCCTCCCATCCCATCATAATTAGTTAACCCTATATCCCCCATCCTATCCCAATTGATTAACCCCCTATTCCTGCCACCCACAGACGTCGTACGTGGTGCACATCTTCCCGCCTTGCTCCTTCTCCAATACCATGCTCAGTAAGCTCAGCTACGACCTTTTCAAACGCATCGACCGGCTCGAACACATGGTCATCATCATAACAACTGTCTGAGACCTTGACCAGAGTTCGCTGGAACAAATAACTGAGATATCGACAATACGCTCAGCTATGACCTTTTCAAACGCATCGACCGACTCAAATGAAATCAAATCAAAATTGGTACTTGTAGACCGCCATGTAGACTCGATCACATGGTCATCATAATAACAACCATCTGAGCTCATGAGATGAGATATCTATGATATGGTCAGTAATGTACGACCTGTTCAAACGTATCGACCACCTCGAACACATGGTCATCATCAGAACGAGCGTCTGATCGGATCAGACAATTTTGCAATGATTCGAACAAATACGCGAGATATCAATGCTTGTTCAAGAAGCTGGGGAGAAATAACCGAGATATCGATGTGTTTGTGTGATGATTTGAACAAATACCCGAGATATCGATGTTTGTGTGATGATTTGAACAAATACCGGAGATTTTTGTGCGATGATTTGAACAAATACCGGAGATGATTTGAACTAATAACCGATATAGCGATGATTGTTCAGCAAGCTATTTACAGGTACAAGTTATTACAGTTCCTGATTACCTTGGATATATATCTACCAGTTATGACAACTACTGATTAATGATGACAATACATTAAAGTCATTCACACCAGCTTTAACAATTACCGATTACGACACTATGGCAAATTTTTTGGCTAATAATTGATTTGTCCGGATTAGTCATCGCAATTTAGACAATTACCGATCACGACACTGGCTAATGTTTTGGCTAATAATTGATTTGCCCGGATTAGTCATCGCAATTTAGACAATTGCCGATTACGAAACTGGCTAATGTTGTGGCTAATAATTGATTTGCCAGGATTAGCCATCCCAGTTTTGACAATTACCGATTATGACCGTATTGCTAATGTTATCATCATCTATAGATTCGATACCAGCTTACACCGATTATGACATATCCTAATTTTATCTACATTTGTCAATAAAACTGACAATAACCGGTGATGTATTACTGTACAAGTGGTAAATTTTGTGCGTTGTATATTTCACGAATTCATTAATTGTACGCCATGTTCGTGAGAATTTAATTTCATCTGGCTGAGTGTTTACAAAAAAATTTAACGACGATCCATCCTACCTAAAAAAAATCTCAGAAATTTTCCACTTGTACAGTACACTTTATAGTTTACAATTGCTGCTGCCATATGATTGTATACTAAATCTGCATGTATTGTTACGAACTTAATACAATAACAGAAAAATCATGTCACGCAACAAATATCACTAATTAGATCGCCAAACCCTGCTATAATATGAGACCATATATACTGGTCAAAAAAAGAAAAGAGCCACCTATAACAGATATACAATTGAAGGTGGCACGTTTCTTTTTTTGACCAGTTTAGTTAGTTTTTTATCAAAAAATCTATGACTGCAGTTAGGTGATATTATTGTGTATCCCATTGGATAAGTTAAAACATGAATGTTGCTTGCATTATGCTAGCTGCTATCATACCGCAAGCTTAGTTGCATACATGAATTGTTCTCGTAGTGTATTAATATAATAATGCACGATGGTCTATCATCGTAGAAAGATAGAAAGATTTTTTTTATTACAAGGATGTTACATTGAATGCAAAAAGCAATATTAGTAACAGACTTATAGTCATAGAACTATACATTCAAGAAAGGATATAATGATAATACATGGAATATAAATAGTCTATTGTAATTATGTAAAAAATTGCCATAATGACATTAAAGTAACAGATGTTATTTTTAAGCACTGGATGTATAGAAAATTTGTTTTGCATTATTTCGGTGAATGCATGTCATTTGTTCCTTTTGACGATTTTAATAAAACTAATACGAGAAATATCGATTAGAGTCCAATCGCACAATTTGTCATAATATTTTGTCATTTGTATATTTGAAATTGTACATTTGTGTAGTTATTTGAAATGATAAACAATTCATTATAGTAGTTTTTCACTTCTATAATTTTATTCCAACTAGAATTTAATTTGCTGTAAAATTTGGCGATATTTGTTTTTTGCACGGGATTTTTGACATTTGGATTGATTCATACATCCATATTAATAATGTAGAAATTCATTGTAAATTTCGCTTGTTTTACGCACATTTGAATAAAAAGAAAATTATTTTGATTTTTACACACTGAAATGTACCAATATTTTTTTGTACGATTTTGTACAATTTGTACAAGTAATTATTGATAATGAAATTATTGATGTACACATTAAGAAAATGTGTCTTTGATTGCTAGAATTAGTTAAGTAAACGTACATAGTTTGAAACAAATAGATGTAACAAAGCTTAGTTTTATAATAATTATTGTACATAATAATGTGTATCTTCATCCTATGAAGGCAGCTATGTACAGAATCAGTATGTGTAAGTAGTTTTATTGTACATAGAGTTGGCTATAGACATACATATACGCTATGTACATATATGTACATTATGTACAGATTGTACGCTATTCAGTTATTGTAAATTTGTAGGTATAGTTGTATATATAGCTTATATTGTTAAACATCAACAATACATAAACCTCAGCGTGGAATCGTACAACTTTTATCCTTCTACTATAAATCGTTCACTTATTTTTAAATATTAATTTAATAATTTTATATACATCACAGTATAGATTTTCCATTATTTGATTTTTTTATTACTTTAATTTTGAATTTTTGAGGTCATAAATATTATTTTTGGTGATTACTATGTACAGTTGATCTTTATTGCCATTCGATACTACTGAAGCTCAAATAACTGTTGTGGACATATGGATGTATAAATCCTAGACTTCACTAGATTGTGATAGCTTAGATTAAACTATTACCATATCTATCTATTTGATGTAGTGTTAGCTATTCTATCTATTCTCTCTGTATGTAGTTCTATAGTATAATGTGCATATATTATTATATATATACGCCCATATTTCATTATTGTGTATAATCATATATCATGTATATATATATCGTGTACAACTGTATATATCACAATGTATACTGTACAGTAGATTATACCAAGCTGTGTACATATTGTACAGTCACCAATGTACATACTATTGTTTATACGTACATACAAGTGAATCATTAACATCTGTACATAGACACTACATAGCCGTACATAGCCGTGGTAAGATTGGCTAAATGCGTTATCACCTTGAAATCCCATTGGTTCACTAACAGCTCTCATATGGACCAATGAGATTTTATGTCTCATAGTAAAATCATTTGTTTTTACATTTTGACATTGTATGACATAATAGAATTTACACTACCATTTTTCTTGTATTATAAATTTTAAACATAATTATTAATAATTTTGCATTAACATTACTAAAAGAAACTTTATTATCAAGTTTTGTAAAAAAAACCTGAAAAAATAAGATGACCGATTATTTGGGAATTTTTTTATTATCAGTACAATGTCAGTATACAAGAGGTTACCATTGTTTATTTGTGTACATATAACGTATGTCATTGTTATTCATTATAATTATTATTTTATTAAACGCGTAATGTTGTGAACTGTTTATTATAATGTTTAGGTTGGTTGCTAGGCAACTGATCAGTGTATTACGATTAGCGACGCACAGCTTGCGATGCCTAGCACTGCTTTCATTTTTCAAAATATTGAATTAAATTTTTTTTAATATCCTGTCTCGTAAGTATGAAAAAATGTAGTTCCAGTCTTGAAACTAAATGACAATTGTATGTTTTCTAAGTTTTCTCGCCTATTATAGTACATAGACGCATTAGCCCTACATAAAAAGTACATAAAATAAAAATAAATATGTGCATTTGGTATACCGCACTTTCACGTTTGTCCACGTTGCCATGGTACAGGTGTCTCAA
>WNLI01122301.1:0-10338 GCA_025802215.1 Wirenia argentea
CTGTAGTACAGACAAAAGAAGGCCACACCAAACTGTCACACACAGACTTACCTCTACAAAAAGTATACCAGTTGTCACCAGAAAGGTTGAATTTAATACCCACAAATTTTCATTCATGTAGCACAATTGCTTCATGGTGAGCCTACGAACTTTTCAAGTGTCCCTCGTAGTTGCAACATTAAAATAGCTCCAATGCAGTGGTCCCTGCTTCAATCCTATAATCAGTTAGGGATTGTATTTTCTGCGATATATTTGAACTCCCCACTGTAATTCACCCAGTTGTAAATTTGGTGTAAAAAGAGAGGGACTGACACTAAGGTGTATAGGATCTGTAGATACAAAGCATTTCACACTTGTCACGGGTGTAGATGTGAGGTGCATTTGCTTCTGCAAGCCTCGTATCTTCTACTATGACTTTCAAATTCATTTAATTTATCTTTAATTATAGAAGTAAAAGTAAATAAAGCGCGACATTTCAATTTTCAACACCGTATTATTTTTGGACATCCCTACCCATCAAATGTCGTTTTACAGTGGGATCACGGTAGCTAAACATTTAAAGCATTGGTATGCTGATATTGTGTGGTTGTTGGTCAATTTCCATATTTACCATCAATTTTTACTAATAAATTTAAATTGGACAGTCTCCATCCACTATCGACGTGACAAAATCACAAGGTAACCTGCGACAGACCTGTGTCCTATCCAGGCGGTGCACTGTAGCTGTAGCTGTAGCTTTGGCTGTGTATATTGCATCGATCTGCTCTAGCACTGTGAACCAGGATAATCTCCGAAATTCGTCACTTCTGATGTTACAAAAGGAATTACTTTGTACATAGAGTTTTATATGTATTACGAATATAATCATGCTTTTAAAATCTATTCACAGGAAACCTACCCCAAAACCTTCAGCGGGTGCAAATTTTATGAAAAACTGGCTCAAGATTGGCAGTAGTTCAAAAGCTGGCGACTCGAAGGAAAACAATTTGGGTAAAAATAAGGACAACATTGGTCAAATCAAGGGAAATGTGGACAGTAAGTCTGGGATAAAACGTAAAAATAATGACGAAATGGAAAATCTGAATAAGCATGTAAAAACAGAACTGGTGTAATAGTGCATTTTGTGATTTTTAAACAGTTTTCACTTTCAGGGATAATATACATAAGTTTTTTTTACCGTGTTTAGAAATGTATAGGCCAACTGTATAGGTGGTTATTTTCACCGGTGTTAATTTTCGCCTAAAGCCTATATATTTAATTTTCGTGGATTTTAATTTTAATGCAAAATAAATTAATTTAATTATAAAAATTTTCGCCGAAAAGTGAAATAGGCGAAAAATTTCCCCTTGGACAGTACATGAAAATCCACAAAAAAAACCTAAGTCCTAACTACGAAACATGTGTTATGCCAATTCTATATACTTTTTACTTGATTGTGCAATACAAGTCATGTTACAGTATTTTAAATTGTCAAACATATTTCTCCATCAATCATAATTCAAGTTGAAACTGGTATTTCATTTCACGATCGTAGTATCCGTCATCATTTTATAATCATTACTGATCCTCTTTGTGGTAAAGAGGTATCGTATGATGCAATAAGGAAAAAATACTCAGTTTGTATTGTTTTAAATGTTATATTATTGTTAGTCGAGTTTCCTAAATATTGACGTTATATTTTTCCTATACTGCAGTTCAGTAATATACTCTTCAACATTAAAAACGGATCCCCTATTATAATAGGATTTATAATGGTATGAAATAGCGCATGGTATAGTATATGTATGGTATGGTGGGGTGGGTGTATGGTAGGGTGTGTGTATGATGGTGGATGTATGATGGTGGATGTACTGTATGGTATGCATGATGGGTGTATAGCATGGTGTGTGTGGTGGGTGTATGGCGCATCGTATGGTGGGTATATCGTATGGGTGTATGGTATGGCAGTGTATGGTATGGCGGGGTGGGTGTTTGATATGGTGGGTAGGTCTATATGGTACGGTAGGTGCATGATACGGTGGGTTTGATGGCATGGAGGATGTACGGTATGGTGGCTGCATATAGTATGGCGGGTGTATATGGTGTGAATGACACATGGTATATCATTGGCCGGGTGGGTGTATGGTGTGGACTGTGGGTGTATGGTGCTGGGTGGGTGGATGGTGTGGGTATATGGTATGGTCGGTGTAGTGTGCGATGGCATACACTATCCACCGTACGCACCTACCATACACCCATACATTACAGCCACCATACCATACACCCATCATACTATGCGCCATACACCCACCACACACACCATGCCAAAACACTCACCATGCGTACCATATACCCACCATACCATACACACACCCTACCATATACCCGTCATAACATACACCCACCCCACCATACCATACATCCACTATACCATGCGCTATTCCATACCGTTATAAATCATCTTTTTGAGAAAATTTTTCGTGTGCGAAATGTGAAATAAGACTGAAAAGGGGGGTCTGGGGGGTTGTAGGGTATGTAGATTTACCTATACGCATGCGTGTATAAACCACTATAATGCCATTTATATCACTACACCACGAAGCCAACTCATGGATGAATTTACTCACTGCTGTGAGGTTTTTGCTCTAAACCGTCTTGTTAAAATGCTTACAATGTAAAAGATTCATGGGCTGTACCGTGCCGTGTCAGACGGACCAGAAATGCTCGCGTAAAATGGGTAGGCTATTTGATTCTACATTGTACCCTGTAATAGATACATTTGTACCCTGTAAAAGAAACGTAACACCAGACTCACCTTAAGCACAATAGGTCATGGTGGAGGGGGCAGTGACTGCTCCGGAACGTTTAGGCTTGGCGTTCTAACTAAACAACAATCACATGTGGTTAATGTGTACAGGTCATAGGTCATGTGTCAGGTCATAGGTCATGGTGTAGGGGGCAGTGACTGCTCCGGAACGTTTAGGCTTGGCGCTCTTACTAAACAACAATCATATGTGCTTAATGTGTACAATGATTTGCCGATTAATTCTTCTGCATTTTTTGGGTGCTCGACTGCTCGTGTAACAATAATATTATTGTACATATTTGTACATATTTATTTATTATAACAAAATTAACGTTGTGTAGGTAACAAAGATGATTTTAAAAGTGTTTCATTTTTTACAAGCAAATTATTTTGGTATTTGTAAAACAGTTTTCACATAAATTGTTTGAAAAATTTCTCAAATAACTTACAAATACCCATTACTATATAATAATTTGATATAATGCTAGTAGCAGTATTACTATAAACAAAACCCGTATACTATTTATTTTCAATTGTACTGATTATTGTAACTCAATCAGTACAAAATGTCATTCATTTTCAGATGCGCTGGAATTTACGCTCTGGCTGAGTAGCATCGAGCCAAATAGTGATCAAGGCCTGTGATCC
This sequence comes from Wirenia argentea, assembly GCA_025802215.1. Classification (NCBI taxonomy): domain Eukaryota; kingdom Metazoa; phylum Mollusca; class Solenogastres; order Pholidoskepia; family Gymnomeniidae; genus Wirenia; species Wirenia argentea. The sequence goes on from WNLI01122301.1 coordinate 3,434, forward strand.
ACCATGCCTCAAATGACGGTCAAATAGTTTTTACTCCTGACAAAGAGATCGGAGAAGGCTTGATGGTAGGGGGGGATGTCAAAAACATAGAAAAACCTTAGAGAACAGCTCTGATCCTCCTTATGCTCCATTGTTTATCACAGGCACCAGAGCACGTGGATTACATTGAAGTGGTCGAACCAAGTAAGATTTGTAATCCCATGTAGAATGTTCAGTCACCTAAACAAGACAAGCAAGCCTGAGTGGGGTTGCCCTACTCATCCCTAGTAGGCCTATAGGTTACTCGATCGATTGATTGAGGCATTGTTTTCTTTACCAGAGTAGAAAGTACATTGTTGTTAAAAGGACACCATAGCAAGAATAAACTACGTAATACTGCGGAATAGTACTTCACACCAAGGGAGCATACTCCAGTGAAATAATTTTGATGTGCCAAGGGACACTAGTCTGTGCAGTAAATGTTCACATTACTCAGTAGAGTCAGTACGCATTACTTTGTAATGCATTATGTAGGACAGGTTGTAAATGCTTCAATCTTGGGTGTCGTGAATGTAATTACTACGCTATAATTATAATACTATACTAAAAAAAACAACTGTACTATAATTATCTCCTGATATAACAATTTATTAGTAAAAATCGTGAGATTTTTAGTCTTACAATAGACCAAAATTACTAGACATTAGTTTAGGAGCAAAAAATATAGCATGGTTATAGACAAAAAAGACATACATTAATAATGACGGCGTTAGAAGTTGTTCTCATTATAGATGTAACGTCGTCTAGACATGATAGAGTTGTTTATCAAAATTAATATGGTCTGATGTACAGTATTACTATTTGGCAGTCAGGTTGTTAGAATATTATAGTCATTATAGAAAGTCACGACATTGGCAGAATACATCCTCATGTCTGAGCAATTACGACCAAACATGCCCATACTAGGTTGACTTGTTAGGGCGCGAGAATTTTGTATGTCACGTGCGATAACGAACTACGCCGGTGTGTGAGTACAGAGAAAACGACAACATCAATCGTGGGTGTGTGAAGGGGACCAATGCCGATGCAGATGCTCTCTCCGGCTTACAGCAGGATGCTGTAAGTTATGCTGTAAGTTAAAACTTCTGTTCTGAAAGTCAAAAACTGCCAAGTTGTTAAAGTAAAAAAACAGGTTGTCCCTCTTGTTTACACTAAATACGGGACTTGGAAGTTGGAGAAAAAATTCGGACCAAATATTCAGTACTGTACATACTTCTGTTCTAAATTTATGGAAAACCAACTTTTGCAACGACTACACTTTTTCACAGATTCGCCATTTTGTTTTTCCTTTTCAACAAGGTTATCTCCCTTACATTTCCTTATACAAAAAAAGTCATGTCAACTCGTCACCAGATGAACTCGACATACCGGTCAACTCGCCACAGTGAGATCCAAAACCTCGTATGCATAAATTTTGAGAAAATGTCCAAAACCTTGTATCTCGGGAAGACGGGATGTAAATAACTGAAAGGGATGAAAATAAATAAAAAATGTTCGTAAAACAATTTTGCCTTTTATACAAAAGGTCAGGAATCCTGAGTCTGGATGTGAGCTAAAAATCTAACAAAATTATTTACTTCACATCTCATGAGATACATGCTTTCAATATTGAAATATTGCTATAATGCATCTTATTGCTTTCATTTATCCTATGAGCAGTATATCTTGTGAAACACAGAACCTTTGCATAATTTTAGTGAAATACAAGATTTTGGTTTTTCATTGATGCACTGCCTACATAGGTTATAAATCAATGTCTATTATGTAAACATTTGCACGATTAACAATTAATTGTAATAACTATTGATTATGATATGCACAGTTTTATTATTAAATAGCACAAAATGTGGTCAATGTGCGAAAATGGGTTTAAAAATTCATACATTTTTTTACATTATATTATCATAGCATAACATTTTTAGTCAAAATGCAAGCAATTTTCAATCGGACAGTATATTACACACAAAATATATTATTAAATCTCATACAAAATAAACAACAAATATTCTCAAAATTAATGTGTAACAAAGTAATAAATAATAAGCAAAAAATCGACAATCTAGCAGCCAAGATTATCAATGTACAGAATGAATGCTGCAAAATGATATGAAGAATCATTTAAATCAAAGTATGTCTCACTTTGTTACTAATTAAATAAATTTTAGTACTGTATTTCAGTAAATTTAAATAGTCATCAGTTAGTCATCAGTTAGTCATCAGTTACTCATCACTCAATCCTCAGCAACATATAAAATGTATCAGATACATGATAGAATTGAATTGCACAGTTTAGCAAGAGCTATAGAAATTGCGGCGAAACACAGACGAGTTTACAAAATAGAGTTTATAAAATAGATTTGTATACGTATACCCATATTGGGATTAAGAGAATGTTTCTGGAAAACTGTTGGATTTCCTAGAGAATAATGTATACAAATGATAATATACAGTTTAGCAGTCAGTGTACAAAAGTTCACTTACTTCACTTAGTGTATACAGACTTTGACTTAACTTTTTGACTTATGTAGGCTACTGTATGTTAGTCTAAACTAAATGTAATGAAACTAAATATGTAAATGTATGCATACTGACCAATAAAATAACTGCTTGCAAATGACCTACTTCTCCGAGTTCTGACCTAGAATGTAGCAACGTATGGCATGGCTTGGACTTATGGCACTGTTGGATAGTGTGAGATAACAGCGTTGCGTCTTCTGTAATAATGTCGCTCAAGTCAAAACGATACATCACAGAGATGCGACATTTTGTGAATAGCAAGAAAACCACTTGGTAAATAATAATAATATTTGGGTGCTTATAAACCACCACAATCCATAAAAGATTTTCCATGCTCAATGGCGGTTAAATTACATTTACAATGCGATATATATACTCTATAACCTATCAGGCAAGCATAACTGTTAGTGTTACATAAAGTCGATTCTGTATTTTCTCTCTCGATATTCTGAAAATGTCATATTTCGACATACAACCTTTTGGCTTGAGAACGACGATATTACATTGCAACACAATAGCAATGTCATACATAGACGCCCATACCAAAGTTCCCAATATATATTACTACAATATTTGATATAGCTGCTATACTCAATGTAGCAATATTATCAACAACACTGCAACAGCATCATCAAAACTGATGACTGTACCACTAATGTAGAAATACACCATCACTGTAGATGATAGAAAACCATAGCAACGCCATAGTAACCACATATCAACGCCATAGTAACCACATAGCAACGCCCATCAGATCCTCTTATACATGCTTATTGCACGTACAAAATCACAATAGTAACACCATAGCAACGCCATAGTAACACCATAGCAACGCCATAGTAACCACATAGCAACACCTGTCAGAGCCTCACATACATGCTTATAGCACGTACCAAATCGCACAATGATAAAAATATAATATATACTAGATAACAATAGGCAATATAATCACGTATTTGACTTTATACATATTGGCAGGGGTAGGCTTATTATGGTCATGATTGGGATTTTTATGTATACACATTATGGCTACTACAAGACAGAGTTGTGAAGTGGTGGTATAACTTTACAATCAACTTCACTCAATTCATTTACTGTAGATAAATAATTTTCTCTACCTATATTACAATGTGACCCGTTAAAAATGTAACTTTTCAAATAAATAATATAAATTATTAATTTTAAAAGCGACGTTATAACAATAAAACATATTATCATCACCAATAGCACTTAGTTTTTCATCAAATACAAACCTTGCGTATAATTCTTCAATCATTGTGTATAATTTGTCTGAGATTTCATATGTCAAGGAACAGTGTATTCAATAAGGAATACGGAATACCATAATTCATAATGTTCATTTGTTCTGTATGATTTAATTTTATAATTTGTGATAGCAAATCACAAACTTCACGATCGAGCGATGTTTTAGCACTTGTGTTATTGACATGATTTATATATTAAAACATCATTGCATCTCACAACAAATCTCATGTCACAACTTGGCAGTTTTTTCTACTTGTAGAATTTCACTGGTTTATAAATTTTGATGTCTCTCAATTTCCGGACAGTGTTTCTCAAGTAGCGTCACTATAAGTTACAAATCTCGCAGATTACGCAACATCTCTTACGAAATTATCAAGTCACCAAAAGGCTCGATATACCGACATATTGTTTCTCATGTAACGTTTTTTTATGGTCACACAATTGAGAAAAATCACATGATGATTCAGTCACATGTCACCTGGATTTGACGTCACATGTCATTATTTGCAAAATCACAACTCTTCTAGGCCACATGATACCAACATGTTCATGATCGTAATCACATGACACACTGTCACGTTTCTCTTACAATACACTGTGCCATTGTCCAAACTCTATTAGGTCACACGATACCAAAATGTCATTGAACGATATCACATGACCCACTGGATCCATGATTATAGTCACGTGTTCTCCCAATACACGATGTCAATGTCCAAACTCTTCTAGGCCACATGATACCAAAATATTCATGATCGATATCACTACGTCATGTGTCCGCGATCACATGCAAGTCATGTGTCTCTTACAATACACTACGTCATAGGTCACATGATACCAACATGTCACTGCTCGATATCTCATGACAAATTGCGTCCATAATCATAATCATATGTCACATACAATACACTGTGTCCTTGTCCTATGCCACAAGTCACGTGTCAACTGTATTAACCATATAACAACATCGTCTCCTTGATAAACTCACATGTATTTTGAAGTCGCATGCTTTAAGTCACATCTCTCCACAAGTCACATGTCGACTGTTTTAATCACATAACACCATCGTCTCCTTGATAAACTCACATGTCTATTTTGAAATCACATGTTTTAAGTCACATCACAACATCACGTCCTTGAAACCGTCACAAATCTGTATTTGAGGTCACATGGTAGTCACATGTTACAGTCACATGGCCCAAGAATGGCGAGGACTACGTGAAGTTTGTGTGATGATGACTGACAGAGAGCAAATCGGCGAATGACGTCTCAAAACATCGCTTGAGTTCGGCGTACGTGACAATGATGATATTCTGGCCGTCGCGTGACATGAGGCAAACCTTCTCGGGAACGCCGGCGTCCAACTGGGGAGAGTCACAGCACAAGTCATTGACTGATCAGAAAGGTGTCATAATAACTTTACATCAACATATTTTCCATTATAACGTCAAAATTACGTCAAATTATGTTATACCATTGGAAACAGGAAAGGGGAATAAATTGTCTTTCTGGCTGTATCAATACAATTCTTGCGTACTCTTCTGAATAAAAATGTGGTTACCCTTTACGCAAACATTCCTTCTTTTGTTCTTTGAAATGATAAATGTGTGTTTATGTAAATGTTCATATTCTTGTTATTCGGATGTGGATATTAGAATTTCAGGTACAGCATGACTGCATGAAAGAAAATATATTCCCCTTTTCAAAATTGTAAATCAGTTTGTGATCGGCTCAGAACTACAGATACTGTAACCGTATAAATAACAGTGACTTCGTAAAACGAAAAATGGAAGTCTATGTAAACCGTAACCACGATTTTATGCGGAAGCGCACGGTACAATACAGCATATGCCTGGAAAGACATTATATTCCTCTTTCCAATGATATAACATTCACTAGGGATCCAGGCTCGTGGGTTTAAATCTCGGACTGTGCGATCGGGCGTTTAACGAGTTTTTCCAGTGTTCCCTGCGTAAGAACACAATATCTGTAGCCTCAGTTTACCAATCCTGCAAAACTGGTACTGACCGTATACTCGCCTACACAGGTGGCTGTGGATGTATAGATTGGGAAGTAAGGTTGTGCTAATCGTGCAGTTATTACGCGAAGATATCTATAGCATGGCGATAACATCTGGTAACAAGTGGTATACAGGGTGATCATGAATCCGGATTCATTTGAATAAGTGTTTCCATGACAACGGATGTAAACAACACGGGACCAGAATGGTTCCAGACTTTATGAGTATAAGTTTAGTACTTTACTTAAAACCGTACCTTATTTAGCGACTGTATGACGTGAGCCATGTCAATCCACGGAGCTCCCGTCTCGTCGACTTGGTGGAATAAAAAGTCACGGAACAACTTGATCATGTACCGATCACCCGTCTCTGACCACGATGTGTGCATCTTGAACCTGTGGCGTTTTGATAGATGTTAAATACACAGTTTTTTGTAACTCAGTGGTAGAGTGCTCGTCTACAGATCTCAGGGTCCCAGGTTCAAGCCTCAGCCGTGGCAAATGCTTGAGACTTGTGCTTCTGTAATTCGCTTGGGCAAAGAACTTACCCATAATTGCCTCCACTAGTTCAGTGGTTAAATTGAGCAGATGGAGACTGGGGAGCTTTAGTAAAATTCTGCTGGCTTCTTCCCTCTGCCTTTGCGTCATGGAAGATAGAAAAATCCTGCCCACTTCCGGTGGTAACATCTAACTTACGGTCACTTTACATATCTATGTGTTGGACATAATATGTTGCAGTCCTAGCAACAGGCAGCCCCATTGGGGTAGCACTCCCTTGCAATGAGTCGCACTTACACATGCCACACTAGGAAGTGGTCGTATTCCACTAATAAAACACTCAGCTATTATAAATATACAAACTGTACTAAACTGATACTTAATACCCTAACCATAAATACTAAACAGATACTTAATTCCATAAGCTATAACTGTAAATATACATACAGTACTAAAGTGACTTACTCTGGCCGCTCATTGATTGCACCCATTTTGGACAGGAGGCGGAACAACCGTCCATTCTCTACCTCCTGTAAATAAGACAATGGTGAAGGATAAACCACATA
>WNLI01122412.1:0-10337 GCA_025802215.1 Wirenia argentea
AAAAAAAATATTGGGCGTACGGCGCATTTGTACAGCGCATTCGGAAGCGTACGGCGCATCGATTCCCCACAGTGATAATGTAATTGATCCATTCCACATAAAAACGTCGCTCACGAGTCTCATCATGTTAGGCTCCTATTATGCTGGTTACTGCTATAAAAAATAATGTTTTATTGATTGGTTTTATCATTTTTATGCTTCAATGATGATTCACTATGATACAAACCATGCCATGTCATTCAATTTGAAATACTATACTCACGATATATTATAGTCGCTATACTACGCCGGTACTACGGTAATCAATTAACATGGATTATGAATGGACTGTATTTTGGGTCAATGACGGATTGACGGCATTGTTAATTTATGCGTGAATTTATTTATAGCATTGTAACTAGGCGACTAGACTGGTACCGTAGTAGTGACCCGATTGTAAGCTGCTTGACCTAATTTTGTAACAACAGTGTTGCATCATTTTTATGGACCAGCGATCTGTCTGGAATCTGGATCGTAGCAATCGTTTAATTTTCAGTGGTTTGCATTAATTTTGATCTATGCGGGATAATGCGCCCTCCTTGGTCAAGCAATGAGTCGGAGTTGAGTTGATCATTCAAGGACTCCCCATGTCGAGAGGTCAAGCCGTCGAGGTAGCATAATGAGAATGACTACAACCCAAATTGTAACTTGAACCCTAAATTCATTGGAAATTGCACGCCTTGGGGAGGTGCTGTCAATGTGCATCTTGGTATAAGCTAGCCTAGCTAGGGTTTTAGTTGAGCGGTCCTTGACTCTCTGAGCAGTGTTATTAAAGTTTAGCTTTGTGATTAACGAAATTGCTCTTCTTTTTTCAGAGGAAGAAATCGACGTCGTCAACGTCACGAAAAACAAACAACAATCGACGCACAACAAGAAAGCCATGGCAGTATCCTCATCCTTACTCTCACACGCCCTATCAGACGTTCACTCGACACATAACTACAGTAAACCGCACATTCACGTTTCATTTACATCGCACAAAAACAACGCCAACAAAAGGACTATGAAATTTGTCATACCATCGAGTAGTCTACTCAAACGTAACAATAAATCCGCGGATAACTCACCTTGTCAATCACCGTCAAAACGTGTTAAACGCGAAACTGTTCTCCCGGAAGTAGACCAAATCATCGACTGTTTGGATATTGACGATGCTCGCACGTGTCTCGGTAGGACTAACAAACGACGGAATAGCCCCGAACTTAGCCCGGATAGCGAACCAACATTCGGACCGGTAAAACGCAACCAACATAATGTTTTAGAACGTAAACGACGCAACGATCTTAAATCCAGTTTTTTCTTGTTAAGGGACGCAGTACCGGATTTATTACAATCCGATCGGACGCCGAAAGTGGTTATATTACAAAAAGCCGCAGACTATATCGAGGATTTAAAAACTACCGGCGAATTGTTAGCAAATGAAGTAGAATCACAAAAAGTCACAAGGACACGACTCTTAGACAGGTTACATAGATTACAACAATTACAAGCATTTGAAGATGAATATGATGCAGTGTAAATATTTGTACATATTAAATATTATAGTTCACAAATCCTATTTTTTATGACTTTACTATTGTTTGTGGTGACTGATATTTTATTTTTGCTTACAAAAATTTCATTATTATGAAAATTAAAATGCCCGTTAAGAATCTGTAGCCGTTAAAACTACAGTATTTAAAATTATAGTCTATTTACATTATGCTCCCATGGATTTGTTTGGCCTTTGGTACCGGACCACCGGCGATGATGTAAATGGACTATTAATTATACCCCTTTTACACGAGCAAATTTTGCCGTGCAACCTTGGAACCAAACTTTACTGTTTTACAATCTACTCCCTAGTTAACATAATTTAGCATTTCAAACGTTGTTTTAGCGCAAAACTGCCAAAACCCCATAGTGCCGAATTGGCAAGTAGCTCGGCCGAGGTATAATATAACTATAATTATGGCGACCACCTCGTATACGTTAGTTATCCACTGCAAAAAACCTGTGGAAAATGAAACATGCCATCCGAGATCCGACTCCCTGACCCATCATTAGTCTCATAATTATTCCAGCCTGCTTGAAGTCAAAAGCTAGGCGACATTTTGTGGTCTCGAGTTCAGAGCCTAAAATGTTCGTGTGAAAGGGGTGTCAGTAAGTTTGTTTTGATGCTTTACGCTCTCGAACTACTCTGCTAGTTCATTTCTAGATTTTGACGATTGATTTGTTTTGACTAATCATACGTACTTTGTGTGTTGACCGGTAGTCTGTAGGGTCAATCACCTGACCGGCTGACCCTATCACAATACCATGGTCATAATCTTAACCACACTTGTGTTCATCTAACCAGACTAGTTGCTGGTTATGTACATACTAAGATGCTATAGTATACAACTTAGTGAATTACTGCAAAAGTATGTATATCGTTATACTAGAAATTTGCTGTTTCATCGTTAATGTTTGCTGTATTTTTATATGGTTTTGGTTGTCATTTAACGAGTGACATTTAATAATTAGTGCTATATTAAATATCTACATTCAATTTTTGTATACTTTGCTTAAATAGATTGATCACCGGTGAAGTTGAAACTTAAAATAATAGGGAGGTTAAGGAATCTTCGAAGCGCTCTGTTTGTTTGGTCTTCGTAGTAGCCTCGATATTATAAACTAGTTTCCACCTGAAATGTGTATTATACTTGGCATTACTTGCCTTGGCATTTACTGTTCAGTAACTTAGCCATATCATTATTCTTGCGATTATGTAATTGTTAATCCGGTCGTATTGTAATGTAAGTTTGTAGTCGTATGCAATATTTTTGCCCAAACATTTCAAATGTCTGTTTTTCGGACGCTTGAGATATAAAATTTGAATTCATAATTTAAATTTTGTAGTCAAAAACCCAAATTCGCACAATCATAATAAATTGGTATTATTATACTATATATATTCTATAGCTGTACATTTGTCCAACACTTGGCATTTATGAAACGCTGTGGCTGCGCGTACAATTTCAGATTTTCTGCTAATCATCATATAACTTCTTTGACCTTTGTACATAAATTATACACAAGTGCACAAGAGCACTTCTAAAATGAGTCTGCTTTGGAAAGTGGTGTCGAATCGTCGATTGACAATTTTCTCGATATATCGTGATGATCATGGGTACATTGTTATTCGAAGCAGCCACAGCGTGTATGGACAATAAATGTCCCAGTATTTTGTCCCTAATGTTTACAATTAAAATTTTCACAATTTTTTTATTCACTAATAATTATTGCATAAAATTATTGTAAGTATTATAAACTACTATTCTTATACTGAGTGCAGTGGACTACTAGCACCAGTAAGTAATTTTTGTTTTGTTTTTGTTTAGCATAAAATGAATATGCTACCCTTATTGTCACATGTAATATTTTACATGGTAATTTCTGCATTTTATCAAATATTATACAAAATTTTAAAATTTTAAAGCTATCATGTAACTTCGTTAGTCCGTTATTGCATAAAAAGCAACACATTTTATAAAAAATGGAATATTCAACAAAAATATATTAATATTGACGATAACGGATAACTAATTACAAATGTAATTTTAGTAACATTTTACCGATATTTTGACATCTTGTCACGACACAGTCACATTGACATTGTCGACAATTACCAATAGGCTACTAAGTTATAAGTAATTTAGTAAAATTGTATCATAATATTTTTGGTATGTATGCTTACCAAACCTATAAATAGTAATTGTTTTCTTTTTTAGAATTTTATTTCTTATACTTTTTATAATTGTTGTTGATCATGGTGTAATTAAGTTATCTTAGGCATTTTTGGCCAATACCATTTTACCTCATTTATCCACCACATAATCGCAAAAATTCAGTCTTAAATTCACAATTTAAACCAAAATTGTAGCGTCACTGAATTTTGGATAATATTGCATCTATCTAATCTATGCCAACATATCGCAAATTCACTGACGTTACAATATCTGGTGTAACTTGTATTTTATGGCATTTACCATATTTTCGTTAATTATTATTTATTAAGAATATTTTAATTAAAATTATTTTCTCATGATAGTGAAATACGTGAATTACTGACATAAAATTTCTAATATTATTATATGGCCAAATCTTAGTCATAAACTTTTTTCATTTGATTCTACCTAAAAAGATCATATTAGTAATGCAGTCATGGTGGTGGATAAGCTAGGTAATAGGTATGTTGGTAGGTAATAAGTTGTGTTGGTCATAATATTAAAATTCTGCCACAACTATTAGTCTATTACTATTGAATCAAATATCTTTTTCTATAAATCACCAAAATTAAATATCTTGTAATTCCTGTATCTTTTTTCTCCAATATGAAGTTATTTTACATTATATTGACCATTTCCAAAATAAAACCATATAAAACCTTAAACAAATATTGGAATTATTGAATAGGCTGCAATGATGGTACAGATCTACAGTGTAGTTAAGTGTATGTACTGTGTACTCCTCCTCTGTCCTCACCCACTCACCGTCCACCAGACTCCAGGGAAGCTACTAGCCAATGGCCTATCACGACCCAACCTTCGCCATTACACCCACAACACCCAGCACCATCCATTACCAACCAACAATCACCACTGTTACCAAGTTACAAACAGACCAACAAGGGCACTGTACACCTGGCCAAAAATGTACCCCACCATGTCATGGCTGGGCCCTGGTTACCACCAGTCTCCATCTGACCATCTACCCAAGGACTATGCAACATGGTTGACACACGGTGTAGCGGGTGTACCCCATTACCTCACTGGACAGTGGACACCATCATCAGAGTAACACACTGCCCTCCGTTCACAACTGTATCCCCACGGTGTACCCCATGAAGCACTATACCACACCAGTCTAGTCCACCACCACTGTACCCCATCATACATATTATACTCTCCAAGTTCCAACCACTACTATAATCATCACCACCATGTACTCTTCAACCAGTACTGTACTTCCACCACGACCGTATTATACTCTCCAGACACTTCTGTTCCCCTCCCCCAGTAACATCATACTGATCTTCGTAATGTAATATATTCGTGATGTACGGTCCCCAACACCACCACCACCACACGTGTACTCTCCAACCGAACCCACTACTGTAGTCAGTACTCTCTGTACCCCCACCCACCACCACCTCCACCAGTGTACCCTCCACATTCCAACACTGTCCATAAGCCACAACCCTCCCAGGCTCCCACCAAGACACACGCACCCACCCACGGCCAGTCGCCCACCGATAAATTTATATTCTGTCTGGCAGGCACTCTACTTTCCCTGTGACCTTATCTGCTTATCCATAATAGCCCCATTTTGTGACACTACCTATAGATAAGATATGTCCTCGTGAGACCAATCTATTAATATGCATACAGTAGACTGAGTGACAAACTGTCGCATATACATCGTTGACACTACTGTGTAAAACGTCTGATTTTATGAATGGATCAAACGATGCAAGGAATGTAAAACTCGTCATGTACATAAAGTAAAGATAGACATGAACATAACATAGAGCGAATACACATTAGCCCAACGACAAAGACACCCAGTTTTGGCGGGAAAATAATTATATTGGGTATTGTGATTACACAGGGCTGTATAATATTCACATTGTAAGTCATCTAAGTACAAGTGTTTGTGTATTCGTACTTTCGTAGCCTACTTATAATAAAATGACGACCACCTACGTCCGGTAGAAATTCACATCATGTGATATAGTTCGGCGCGAACATGTCCATATAGGCTACGCTGAGCTCGTGTCGGTCTTACCTAGTACTGTATAGCAGCCATGCAGTTTGTCGGCAAGCGTGAATGACCTCCACCCCCACTCCGCCGAGACCTGGAGGATCGAGGTCCGAGGACAAGACTGAACATCAAATTGAGATCAAACTGCCACCGGGTGATCGAGATGGGGCAACAACCACTGAGAGTGCAAAATCATACGATTGACCTCACCTTACAACTATCAAGACCGAGTGACAATTTAGAATCGCATCTCCTGAACCTCCCACGAAGGCTTTGTCGGAAAAGCGTCTCCTCGTCGGCTGGATAAGACAAGTTCTCAAGTGAAACAACAACTAAGGATGTGCCAGTGACCTTGTCTTATCCAGCATTAGGCACTCGTCTCGTTACCAATCGTGGATATATCCTCAGTGTCGAAGAGGAACGCCGGGTACTGGGTCACCATGATTGTTTTACTGGATTGTTTTACCGCGGGGCATCATTTTGAGCCACGGTTACTGTTTGGTCATCATCATCCAAGTTGTTTGACGTGTTTGTACCTCAGCTCGCATCGATCCCTGCTGAACAGAAAACACCCATATTATGGAGGATAATCCATACAGATCACATGAAGGCGGTTGTCATAGTTGTCATCGAAAACTGCTATTTACAATGGAAATCTGACCCTAATGGGAAAGGTGGCCACGCCTGTATCCGTGAGAGCACCAGTGCGGAATGCAGATAGAGTCGTCCCAAAAAATCGGCCCACCATGTCCATCCGCCTCCTGTACAGTGTACAGTACACGCAATCCAAATCCATTTAACAACAGTGAATCTAGAGTAGACAGTGTCCTGTAGGTCAATTCGAAACGACCAAAGACTGAGCGAAGTCACCCACCTCATGATAGCCATCGTAGCCTATATATCCGAATTTCGACCTAGAGTATTCAACTCTCCTAGCTTATACACTGAATGTCCTCTCGGAGTTTCCGACTCAAAAAGTACTCCACGGGTCCACGTTATTTCGACGCATGCCACAGTGTACTTATCCAATGAACTGCATGTCCTTTCAGAATTCCGACTCACGAATACTCCAGAGTCCACACAATCAATCGCAGTGACGGTTTCTGAATCAATGGGTCTCAAATCTCACGACTAGAGATAGAGAGTATCTTGACTATAGAGTCAGCTCACCATTCCGTCAGAGACACCAATTACAACCTCTTCCCAGACAAAGTTAAGTAGGCCTACTAGTTTATAACCATGTTCTAAAAAGAGTGGAGAAATATGGTGTATGAAATAATGCCATAATTATTATCATGATTGGCATCGAGTCATCCCCAGGCACTCGTCTGTGAATCAGAGGTTCCAGAACATTCGGTAAGAACGAAACGTGAACCGAATTCAAAGCCGGATTTAGATCGGGTGTAGCCGAATCTGGCTGCGATAAGGCCCATGATCCCAGGGCTCGAAATACCCAGTAGCCCTGTGCTCCGAGACTACCAGATTTATGGTGGGGCTACCTGGGGTTGATCACCAGTAGCCCGACGGGCTACAAGGTTAAAACAGTCGAGCGGATACTAACAAATATTTCTGGACTACTGGAATGTTGAAACTTGAAAGATAGTAATCAAATGTCAAACTTTTGAGTTTTGACAGTTAAACATGAAACATCGTCCATGCGCAATCAGAAAATCTGAAATGGAGTTCGCAGTCAGCAAACATTTTGTTAATTTCGTACTTTGACGATTTGGAGATTAAAAGTTTAAGCCAGGGGAAGCTTTTGTGGGCTACCATATTTTATATAGGGCTACCAGTTTTTAAATCCTGGTAGCCCTGGGGGATACCTGAATCTCGAAAAGTAATTCGAGCCCTGATTATCTAAAAGTAAAAACACAATGGTTAAAAATATTAAAAATATCTGCCTGTAGTGTTAGGCAAATTACAATGGATATATTGTTAAAAGTAGGTACGTATGAGAATCTAATGGATAAAAATGACGCTCACGTAGGAGCGCCGCAGTGTACCCGCAGCATAAATGGCATGATCTGAAACTGAAAGCATCACGGGACTCATAACAGATCACTAGCCGCCATCCATGGGGTGATCAGCGTTGGGTTTGTACACTGCTACCCCGATAACGAGGTATATCACCCCGGGTTTTAACGAGTTTTCCTTCTCAAAAAGTACATTGGTTTGAGTTGTCCTTCTCAAAAAAGTACATTGTTTATTACTAGTGTCCCCCTCCCTGTATATATTATATAAGCTCGCCGTAGCTTTCTTTCCTATGCGCCTGAACAGTGAACAGGACCCCAGCTTGTTGCAGAGTACAGTACTTCGTCTTTCCTACATGGTGTGTACATGAAGCAAAGTCTACCCAATTTTAATTTCTACGCCATTAAGGTTACATGTGCATGAAAGTGTTACTGTACCTTCATAGTATACTTTGTATGACTAATGGTACACACTAGTACATTCAAATTCCCTTATAAATGCGCCAAGATGCGAAAAGCATGGCTAAATAGTACAATGACGTCATTGTACTATACTGGTCAAAAAAATAAACGCGCCACTTTCAATATTATATATTCTATATGTGGCGCGTTTCTTGTTTTGACCAGTATAATTAGCGGCAATTCTCTTGAATCTTGGTGCATAAAGGATAGGCTATACCATGATATAGGGCGACCAGTGAATGTATGACGCTAATTTTTAGGCTTATTTGTATGTACTAGTCTGTACCGTCACACACAAAGTATACTACTGTATGAAGGTACAGTAACACCTGAATTCGTGTATAGGATCATGATCGGCTTATAGGAATAGCAAGAAAGCGTCTTAAACCATTTGGCTATCACAACCTAAGTAAGAAATATAATTTGAATTACACAAATCAGTGATAACCTCTCGTTCTGTGCCTAATGTGTGACGGTAGCAATCACTTTGATGCTTTAACATCTAAGCCCCTAAGGGACAGTGACATCAAGTACTAGGGATATACAAATTATGTAATATGATATACGGCATTGATTTTCTCGTCTAGACTGTGCTAATTTGCGAGATCGTTATCATAGAGGTACAATAGATCTATGAGCTTATCCAATATATGAAATGGGATGATTATGTATTAACTCTTTGACTGCCAGGATAATTAATTGCATCTTCTGATGACGTGTATATATATATACGTTTTTGGCAATCAAATTTCTAGGAGAAAAGCTGCACCACACCAAATGACATAGGTTTTACAAAGAAGTGGCCATTGATCTGCTATAAAAAATATTCTGTTACAAATAGGATTAAATTGTTGGTCGTGTTGGTATTTGTTAAAAGTGTGAAACATTATGTAAAAAAAGTAAAGTGTGACATTTATATGCCGCATTTTAGGACCTCACGGTCCGTCAAATGTCTTACATCATGGCCAGTCTATGCGAACCGAGTTCAGTTATCGTACACATTTTGTCACCTATCGGGCCGTATCGGCAGCACCCAGCCACCCACGTACTAATGAAAATTAATGTAGTACCACCCAGTACCCGCCCCTGACATTCGCGGAATATATTACCCTGTCTGGTAACCCTGGGTGGGTGTTGCAATACACGCGAGGGAGGAGGACCGGTTGTATTAAAGGTGACTAATATAAGTGATACAGTATCATATATTTTTTAAGGTAATAAATTTTATAACATTATAATATAGAGGGTACTTTGCTGGAAACCAGTGGAGTTCTGTGTCAAATCTTTGTAGGTTCAATCTCCAGTCTGCTATCTACGTAATTATGTATCATTAGATTAATTCGGATAGTAAAGTATTTTCAGATCTCTCGATCTTCAAATGTCGGTGTTACATCATGGCCATGCGAGGGTAGACGTGAGCAAGGCATTGAAAGTATGCGGGCCCCCATGACGTCGCATCATAATCTCAGCAAGCATGTTAAGTTCACAAATGTATGTCTATGTCGATGAAACCAAATTATAGGAAACATATAGATCAATTCTGTAGACCATACATCCATGACACACAGTTTAAGTCTCGACGACCCCAACCCTGGGATTTATCCGTTAAACTATCATGGTGTTTCAAATATAGCAAAATTTGTTGTGTCTAAAAGTTGTGTTGCACCCTTGAACATCTTATGACTAAGGCAAAGGTTCTCAAACTTTTTATGTTGCAGACAACTTCCCGTATGTTTAGTATGGTAAAATTGAGGTTACGCAACCTGGTACAGGATCCCGACCCACAGTTTGAGAACCACTGATCTAAGGTGAATGACCAACTGTGGACAATACGAGGGGAGTTCGGAAAGTCCTGGCAACTATATATAAGAAATTGTCCGATTGTTATGAAATTTGGTAGGATGTAAGAACTACCATATTTAGGAAGACATACAAAATTTATTAATGATATCTTATTGACGTCAAATTTTATGACGTCATTTGTCGGCCATATTGGATTTTTCTTATTTTTCTGAGAAAAAATAGAATAATGTAAAAAGTGTAAATCATAAAAACGTAGTAAATTACCATAATAATGTACAA
>WNLI01122523.1:0-10336 GCA_025802215.1 Wirenia argentea
CTCCTCCCTACTGACCATCAAAAATAAATTCACCAGGGAGCTCCACCGGAAACGAATTTTTTTTACGGCCGGCCCTATCAAGTCAGTTAATTCAATTAGATGGGTCATTAAATCGTCAAAAACGAGCATCCAAAACCAACACATCGCTACTTTGAAAGGACATTGACCAATGGGACGACGGACGGTATTCGATGATCAATACTGATTAACAGCTCTGATCTGCCGCCAAAATATAAACACTGCACCAAAAATCGTCTAATTTCCCACATTACAAACTATTACTTTTCACAAATCATGAAATGGACAGCTTATAGCGACCACCTGACCGTTTGTATGTGGTTATAAACTTATAGTGGCATACAAAAAAGTAAACATACTGTATAATAATTAATTGTATATATATTCAGTCATTTCATTGTGCCTTAGTTTCCCGAAATTTCTGACAATCCACTGTTCAGTGTTCACATTCATGACTAAAGGGGGAGAGCAGAAGTCGGAAGACAAGGGATACTAACCAAATGTTGTAAATTTGGCTTGTCCCAGGGATGGTGAATAAGCGAGTGTTCACTGGGAATCACTGTAATACTAAAACCCAACAAATTTGCTTTATTACAATAACATTGAAATATTTGATGTGTTTCACAGTGCATCAGAAGCGCCGGAGTTCTGCCTATACGGCCGCCATCCAAGCCCGTTTAGACGCCGCATTCAGTGACGTACATGTCAACGACCAAAACTATAAAACAACGATGGATGTCACGTCTCCTGACCACCCGTTCTTGGATACGCACGAGCGCGAAAGTAGTGCCGCAAATGGCTTTAATCAACATTTTGGTGATAACAATGGCTTTACTGAGGATTGGGGTGATAATAGTGATGATGGTGATAAGTTCGGTCATGATAACAATTGTGGTGGAACATGTGATAATTTTTCTGTCGGCAAACATGGTTATCACAATAACTGTGACCACGAACAGTTTAATGGCGATGATTTTGTCCGTGATAACTATACTCATGAAACCAATGATGGTGATAACCTTGGTGATAATGACTATGATGATTATGAGGATAAAGACTATGTGGACTATCGTGAAAATGGTGCTAATGACTACGCCGGTGATAATTGTGTAGATAACAATGAGAAATGGGGTCATAACAATGAAGAATGGGGTGATAACTGTGTAGATGATGGTGATAATGAGGACTGGGGTGATATCGATGATGATAACCACAATGGTGATAACTACAAAGTCGAAAACAATGCTGATAATGGTTATCACAATTACAATAATGATGACGATGGTGATAATCATGCGGTCGACGACAATGAGGGTGATAACTATCGCAATCCCGATACTGTGGAAATGGACAATTGTGACGACAATGAGGATTGGGATGAGGAGGAGCCTCTGGTGTACCAGCAGAATACAGGAAATGGTACATGCCTCAGAAGCACCTCATCAGGTAATATATAATAATAATAGCTGTTCTGTTTTATTCATTGTCATTTGCCTTATATGATTGTGACGTGCAAGGGTCTCATTGCTGCGGTACTGGGGCGGTGTTCCGTGGACAGCCCTAATGAGGTGAACTCAGGAACATGGACAGACAGCTGAGATGCAAATTGGTCTCGACGGTGGTTTAATGTCATGATAATAAATCACTGGCAAGTTTCACATGTTATGCCGAAGAATCGCCAATCTAACCGTATAAATACTGCTATTCATGTTGCTCATAATCTAGGACTAGGCTTGTACTGGAATGGTAAGTTCTGGAATCCGGTTACCGGACTGACTGTTTTCAGTGTTTTGGTTAATTTCGGTCTAGTTCGGAATTGTTTCGGAATTCCAGCAACTCTCGCAATTCCGGAATTGCAGTACTAGATGAGTGTACCCAAAACCTCACATGAAACAAATACTGCAGCATTACTCCTTTTACAAAAACGTTTTTGGCATGACAATCATGAATGTGTTTTCTCATGTAAGAGGAAAATAAAGTAAAGTCTGACATTTATATGCCGCATTTTCAGACCTTTTGATCTACCAAATGTCGGTCTTACATCATGGCCATGCGAGGGTAGTCGTGAGCGAGGCATCAACGTACTATGGAAGTCCTAACGTTTAACCGACTGAGCTATCCCGCCATCAGAACATGTCCAGACTATTGCGACAACATCTGTGCACACATGTTCTTGAGTGCTTTATTTTCTCGTGTAAACTACTGTGGCCACAACAGAATCATGCCTTAGGATTTATTTGCATCTGCCCTGCACACCATTATGACATTTTACAGTGAGTTACATCACAGTACTGAAACTGTAGTTTTCATATACATAATTGACTAATTGTGTATATTGTGCACGTAAAAATGATAAAAGTCATATTGTACTGGTAGCAAGTAGCTAACCTTTTACTTGACCTGTTAGCCAGGTGTTCATAATTGTGGGAGTAGCTGGTCTTGATCACCACAACGATTTACTTTAGATTTATATTTTGTTTGTATTCATAAAGAATATTGTCTTTCAGACTTGCCAGAGTACCAGAAGCGATTTACGATGAGTAGCGGAGGTCAGAATGACAAAAGTCGTTGGTCAAGCACAGAAACCTACCACACCTGCCGCTCATCTGCTAGTGATGCGATAAACAATGGCGATATGAACGAAGACGACATGTGGGATGAACAATCTAACGAAGACATTGCTGACACGCAAATGTATGAAGCCGACGCAGAATACGAAGACACGAACATCATCGAAGAACCGGTTTACCATCGTCGCTGTTCGCGGACCTTCGATCAGTCCTCCCGCAAAACACCCAGTCTTAATGACGATGTTTTCACGTCACCACGGTCATACTTCAATAACGACGAGCTTCTTGGTGTGTCGGAATCACATGTGCCGATACATTACAATCGAGAACCTCCACTGTTCAAATCACCAGTTAAACAATACTTTAATAATGATCGTTTGTGGGAAGACACCAGAAATATTGACTCTGAAGGAAAGAAACTGACCAGAAAATATGCTACAAACGAAGAAACATCTCGCAATTCGAGGAAGTTTCTCCCTGGCTCCTTCATTGAATACCACACACCCACTAGTACAGAACGCATCTGGCAGGATTCTAAATCTTACGTTCATGAATCTACGTTACATATGCCGAAAAACAAAACTCCTGTCAAATCTGTCGGATCTCCCAACGGAAGAAATTGCGAAGTCAAGCCTCTCCACCATGGTATGCTCGTCCGTCAAGTGAAACAAACTCCGAGTCCTAAACATGTCCCAAGTCCCAAAAAGCTGAGTCATAAATCGCGACGAGATTCCGACTCTGATGAAGAAATGGATCCTTTCTATAAAGCATTGTTTGAGTCACCTTCAAAGGCGCAGCATTCACAGCAGTCAGAGTGTAATGCTGACCATTGCCAATCACCACATCATAAACCAGCTCGTCAACCTCCGAATAAACCTCCACGTGCTAATGCTATTCAGTCAATCACGGACAGCTTTTCTGCCATCAACATCCACCACTCTGCTTCAAGTCCTAGCCCTGTCCGGCAAAACCCAAGCTCACATCGGCAAAGTCCACATAAACAAAGTCCTCACAAACAAAGTCCACACAGACAAAGTCCGATGGCCCACACAAGAGATTGTGTCGATAAACCCAGTTCTCGCCACCCTCTGAAATACCCACCAGATACGAGAATGTCACACCGAGACATCACATGTGGTTTATACAAGTCAAGTTCGTGTAACTCTCCATCACCTATCCGAAAGAACGCCGCATATAACAGTCCGTTAAAGATGTCACATCGGCAGTTAACCTCGCCACAACCTCGCGCGACCTCTCCCCATCAACAGTTTGTGTCGCCACGTAATCTGCCAACATCGCCACGTAATCTGCCAACCTCGCCACGTAATCAACCGATGGCACAAAAACAGTCAGCAAGTCCAAAACCGAGGAGGGATAATCAAATCGCGAACAGTAGTCATTCCTCTTTACGTAATAACAAAACAGCATCTCGTGACTCATCTAGGGAGCGCCTCCAACGGGTGAATACCAATAGTACACATTCTCTGAGAAGTGACCAAGAAACAAGTTGCTGGGATGATGTAGATACAACCCCGTTTAAATACCCACAATGCACACCTCCATGTCGGCCAAACTCTGCACAACCAAGATCAAGTAATAAAAATGTGCGTTTAACCGATGGTGCTATCTATAAAACCCCGAGCCCAACGATGAACAAAGTTAGAAGCCATGTTGTCTCGAGCAATTACTCGCAAAAGGATAATACACCCACAAGGATGTTGCCGTCTAAAAGTAATACCAGTAATATACGATCATCACCAAAGATGACACAAGAAAAAGTGGGATTCATTAAATCACATTCCAATGGGACCAATGATACCTGTAATATGAGAGCTTCACCAAAAATGACATCAGAAAAGGTAGCTTCACCAAGAATGACGCCAGAAAAAGTAAGATTTGTTAAATCTCATTCCAACTCAGGATTTCAACAAACACGTTTTACGCTACCCGATAAAACCCCAAGTTATCCTTTACTACATTCCCAAGCTATCAACAACGACGATAACATCAGTGTTTCTGGTTTTATATCTCCAACATCTGCAGCGACAAAAGACACAGACTCTGACGATATTCAAGTTGATAGTAGCCGAACCTTTCTCACGTCATCTATGCTTCACGAGTCGCTATCAAATACACTCGGTGCTGATGTCTCTGCGATATCTCACCGAAGCTCTGATGCCTGTTTCACATGTAACTCGTCATCGAGATCTAACAGTCGTGTTCGTTCAACTACTCCACAGAATACTCCGGTACCATCGATACCGTCACACACAGAATCTACGGGAAGATTCATGTCTGCTGTCAGTCATTTAACACCGGACCACGTTGACGCAGAATTGAATGATTCCGTCTTTAGCACGATTCCCGAAACTGTTAGTTCCGGATCTCAATCAAACTACAATACATGCGACCTTTATCGATCGTCACCATTCACAACTACATGTGCCCAAATAAATGACTCAACATTCAGTACAATTGACATGAATAACGAGAAACCCATGAAGGCACGAACTCCATTGCATAAATCTCCGACTAAATTTTCCCCAACAAAACAACTGTCTTCGAAGGATGTAACAAAAGCAAATTCAGTTAGTAAATGTCCTATTACTCGACAACTATCTGCAACTGATGCAACACAGTCACATACACGGTCCCCACGTGAATTCACCCAAACTCACCAATTATCCGCTAATCATTTGAACGAATATCAAAAATCACCAACAAAGTTTCATCAAACCAAACCATGCATGAAACCGTCAACAAACAACACTGGATCAATACTGTTGTCCACAAACAAGACATCTGGATCAACAGATGACATAACCGGGTTGCGGAAATCACCATCGTTAACTTTTCAAAAAGAACAGACACCAGTATTGTCATGCACTGATGATAGCAAATCACCTTCCGTCTCCGACATAAAATCATACTTTGAAAAGAAAGCCTCCCTGTTTAAACCACCTACATCACCAGCAGCATCTATATCACCTGCAGGATCTACCAAACCAACTCTTGTTGCTAAAGAAACTAACATTAATCTCCACGATGACTGTGGCTGTGATTCTCCAAAAGTACCACCGTTTTCCAACAAGGATAACAGCTGTGAAAGTGAGACCAGTACACCGCGTCGGTACAGTGTGGACAACATCGGTAGCCCCGTTATAGGCCCGTATCCGATCGACGTCGATACACCCAACTTCGATTCCTCTGTATCATCAGACAGTTCTTTGAGGAACCCTGACACTAACCAAGTGTTTGATGAGTATGGTGTCCTTCTGTCGGAAAGTGTTAACCTTCGTGGATCTGACAATGACGTCGGTGAAACCAAATCTAACCAACAAACAATCACATCTGATGCTGATAGCTCGAAAAATGATCCCAAAACTGATAACGCTAATGATGACAACAAAGAAAACGATGAACCTATGCATGCTAACATCAACTCGAAAGTCAACTGTGATAACATTGACAAAAATGATGAATATTTACGCTATTCCACACCAGATGTAACCTGCAGCGATTCCCTCCCACTGTCCATCCTCAACACGACGAATAATGCGAAAATCGAACGTGACTCCATCGGTTTGGGACCTCGAAACACACCAACGCGTCTTTCAATCGACTCCACATGCAGCAGCATATACCGTGACCCAGATAGTGGGGCTGTCTTACTGGAGCGGCACATCCAACCATTCAACGACACACGACTATCAATCGACAGTGTCACCAGCGTGACGAGTGTCGATTCACAAGCCACCGTCGTCTACAACTGGAAGAATTACAGCGCGATTTCTACGGCTATTGGTGCTGCTGCCAGCGCGTCGGTCATCGACGAGCCGATACCTGCCGATATCAAACGTTTGACCAACGGAGAGATCCAGACTGAGTTACGCGCCCTTGGTGCAGATGTCGGGCCGGTCACCAGGTCGTCGCGCAAACTGTTCGAGATGCAACTGCAGGAGCTACGTCTGAAGGCCAAGGCTAGTCAGAAATCTCTCCCCGTGGATGATGATGGAAAAGGTCAGTGTTTTCACATTTTTTTCACAAATATTTATACATAATTTATATATAAATAAGTAGTATATGTAATGTTACTGTTTTCGAAAGATATAGGCTACAATATATACTCTTGAATTGCATAATTCCAGTGCAATAATATACTGTACATTCTCGAATACTCTCACTTTTGGCTTGCCCAAAACTAGTTTGACACAAACTAGATGATCTGATTCCTTGAAGCATCATGTTTTGATATTGATGTTACCACTGACGACGAACTGATTGCTGATCATGCTGCTTGGAGAAAGTTCTTTATGTGGACTGCCATAGCCTGCCAACGATCGACGATAACGTTGGTCCGTAGTGTCTTGGGTGATTAAGTTGAGTATTATTTTATGTCTGCTGTACAGAGAAGCAAAACGTTTATAAATTATACAAAAAATATGGCCAATCGGCCATAGACATTCTTTAATTCTATATGTTAGATTTGCGCCCGACTATTTTAAGTATCTAGAGTTTTCTAGACCTATGTTATACGTTGACATACCATTATCTCAATGCGCCTACCCTTGCCATGTGCATCAATATTGTACTGTACAACATTCCAGAATACTCGGTTGAGTTAATGGCTGCACTGTCGGACAGCGATCACTTTTCTGATGTCATCGATCTCGAGCAGCAAATGATCAAGTTGTTCGACGATCCAACAAAAAACTGGCGCGATGGTCACTTACAGGCGTCGTTCAATTACCTGCTCCTGGATCCTCGTGTCACTCAGAATCTGCCTCTGAGGGCCGCAAGTTTGGGTAAGTGACTGTACACTAGACTTCAGTTTAGTTACTGGATACATTATAATAACAGTACACCTTCAGCGATGTGATTTTACGGGGTTTTTTTTGTGAATTTGCGGGCTGCCGTTTGTGCACCGGAGACCTAGCTGATGTGAAAAAGTGTTTACTTCAGAAAGTTCTGAGCATGTGCGCATTTGCTAGAAGGGATTTTGTTCACAGACTGTAACGGTACACTGAACAGTGAACATTTAGGCATACGTCAACAAGACTCGATTCAAGAAAAATCACCTGTAACCTATTCATGACAGGTTCCAGGAAAGTGGACTACCGTAACCTACTGACAAAACCAGGTTATGGTACATTTTTTGCAGTTTATTAACTTATTAAAGTGTGCGTTTTTAGGATTAAAAATTCATACAAATTTTCAGTGCCGGTATTTTATCGCAGGTTTATAGGTACAGTTTCTGAATGGTCGGCGTTTTTTTGTTCTTAGAAGTCTGGAAATCATTGAAAATCATCATTTTATCCAAGTAACAACAATGTCCTGATAATTATGCCATTTTCCGCCATTTCATGTTGTCCTATGACGTTCTCAAGGACGGTGTAAACGACGGTGTAATGAAATTTGTGTGTCGCTGTTTCGGCGATACTTGCAACCGACCGCGGAAACGTAAATTCGCCGAATCATGTCTAGGTATTTCGACCAGAAGATCGATGTTCCACAGATTTTCTTGATTATTTCACTTTTATGTTCATATTGACCTGCACCTACTGTCCGTTCGCGATTAAAACCCAGTCTATTCGTCCATTTCAGCGATGCTAGATTGTTGGAAAAATGATATAGGTTTTTGTTAAACAAATAATAATTATGAAAAAGAGAAAAAATTCACAATGAATACGCCTACGGTATATAACGTACAACATTTGCTTATTGGGTAAGTCACTAAGTCGGTCATGTTCGAATGTACCCAGAATACACACAGATGTATGCCCAATAATCTTAATGCCAGACTCTTCAACAAAGAAAATCTTTTTATAGAAGTCGTCTTAGTGTCTCCAAATCAGTAGATAATATAACTTACAGAGCGAAGCCTCGTAACTGCAGCGGGTTAGACTCCCAGGTTCAATTTCCGGCCGTCGACAAACCTTTTACTTTGTTAGGTCTACATGTATGAATCCTGGTGTTCTCCATGGTGTCCTTAGGCAAGGCATCTCACATGACCGCCTCTGTCGATCCAACTGTAGGAGTTGGCACCAATCATGAATATAAGCATTGCTTGAGAAGTAAGGCTAAGGCTGTGTGATATTGTAAAGGGTAGACTGGCACACTAGGCTTTATCAATGCCATCTCTATAACACACTCATGTATTGTAAACCGATGTATGACGTATAGATAGATTGTGCAATGCAGTGTAGAATGTAATCATGCTTTACTTTTTCTATGTAATCACCAGGAGAGCTGGACTGCCTGAAGATATTCATTGCGGCCATCTTCTACATTGGCAAGGGGTCAAGGGCGCGGCCATTCGCTCACCTGTATGATGCTGTCAATGAATCTGTTACTCCTAAGAGACGGGTAAGTGGTGTAGATACGTGAATGGGGGTGGGGGGTAAGTGATCGGCCATTCACTCGCCCATATGATGCTGTGAGTCCTCTGTTACTCGTAAGAGGCACGTAAGTGAGATAGGGAATGCGGTCAAGGTCGCAGACATTCATCTTGCGGCGGGATAGCTTAGCGAAGTTAGCGTAGTCTGTTAAACTTTAGGACTTTCATTTAGTTCGGATCCAGGGTCATGGGTACGAATCTCGGACTGTGTGATCTGGCGTTTATCGGGTTTTTCGGGAGGAACACCGTGTTTGTAGCCTGTTTACCAATCCTAGTGTACTGATCATCCTTCAAAGGTGGATGTATGGGGAGTAAGGTTGTGATACTCATGCAGTGTAGAGTAGAGGTCTATAGCGTGGTGAAACTCTACCACTAGTGACATCTGATTTCTGATTTAACGAGCGGTACGTATATTAGTTTGGTGCTAAGAGGCTGGTAAGTGGTGTAGGTACTGGATCAATGGGGTGGTCATTCGCCCACCTATATGATGCTGTCAATGAGTCTGTTACTGTGAGAGGCGGGTGAGTGGCGTAGGTACGGGGAGGGGCCAAGGGGTGTTCATTCGCCCACCTGTCAATGAGTCTGTTACTGTGAGTGGGTGAGTGGTGTAGGTACGGGGAGGGGCAAGGGGTGTTCATTCGCCCACCTGTATTATGCCGTGAATGAGTCTGTTAAGTATCCTAAGAGGTGGGTGAGTGGTGTAGGTACGGGGAGGGAGCAAGGGGTGTTCTTTCGCCCACCTGTATGATGCTGTCAATGAGTTTGTTACTGTGAGTGGGTGAGTGGCGTAGGTACGGGGAGGGGCAAGGGGTGTTCATTCGCCCACCTGTATGATGCTGTCAATGAGTCTGTTACTCCAAAAAGGCGGGTAGGTGGAGTAGGTATGGGGAGGGGGGAGGCAGCTGGGCAAGGGGGTGTTCACTCGCCCACCTGTATGATGCCGTGAATGAGTCTGTTACTGCTAGGAGGCGGGTGCGTGGCGTATGTACGTGGAGGGGGCAAGGGGTGTTCATTCGCTCACCTGTATGACGCCGTGAATGAGTTTGTTACTCCTAAGAGGCGAGTGAGTTGTGTAGGTGGGGTGGGTTAAGGGGCGGCCATTCGCTCACCTGTATAATGCTGTCAATGAGTCTGGAGGTGGGTGAGTGGTGTAGGTATGGGATCAAGGGGGTGGCCATTCACCCACATGTGATGATGTGATGTTCCTGTCTTGATAACTACAACACGCCCCCTAAATCCTACTGCATTGCTCTTCTCTTACCGCCATTCTTGAATTACGGTTACCCCCGTCTTCCTACATCTTCATTATCCAATGCTACCGACCGGCGTCTGGCGACCAACCACGCTGTGC
>WNLI01122634.1:0-10332 GCA_025802215.1 Wirenia argentea
ACCCCCAGCTTCTACACCTGACATAATCCTGCAGATGCTTTGCTTCAGAATCATGATCGTCAAACTGCAACAAAACTGACAGTTGATGCATAATGTATAATTTAATTGTCGTATTATGCCGGGTTTGAACCCCAAGATCCATCGCTTTAAAATTCAATACACTGACAGTGTAACGATATGTGTTGTTTGTCGTATACTCTGAGCAGATCAAATAACATAATATTGTGTGTGTGCAGTGTTACCTATTATCCCCCACACAAGGCACACATATGCGCAGTGTTCCGCTATTATCACCCACACATATGTACAACAGTAGGCATATACTGAACCCATTCCGTTACATCTAAAGTTCGTCTATTTGCGATGTCCTCTCGAACCACGGATACAATATCACAATCACACCCCAACACTGATATAATATCGCAACAACTCCTCCCCCCCCCCCTACCCCCAAGATTGATACAATATCACACCTCCTGTGAGACGTGGGCCACCCCAATCCAATAATGCCGCCCTGGTGACAGTATTATAGAGTCTGTGTGTCACCCCGAGTCCATCTATCTAGCTATCAAATAATTCATTATTTATTCTGTGTCTATGGTCCACTTGATTGATGCGGTCCCGTCAGACACAGGACTGATTAAGAGCGTTTCATGAGCGGTAAAGAGGCGGTAAAGGATTGGTAAAGGAGCGGTAAAGGAACGGTAAAGGAACGGTAAAGGAACGGTAAAGGAACGGTAAAATACTGATTAATTTGTACTTGCCTGAATATACAGTATCCAGATAAATTTGGTAGATATTTGTCACAGAATACATCATATGATATTCTATGTTAGGTCAATTTGTTGCCAAGCAGGGGCGGATTACCCACTAGGCACACTAAACCAGGGCCTAGGGCCTCGCACCCTGCCAAACAAAAATAAATTTATGACCATTCTGGGCAAAGCACGACGGCCTATGAAATTTCCTCCTTACAAAGTCAAAATGTTCCGCGTAATACTGTAATATCACAGTTTAGTCATTCTGATCCAAATGAGGTGGAGGCGAGGTGAGTTTTTGATGTTGACATTACAAATGCCTCAGATTGCACCTCAGGGCATCTAAAATTCAAAATTTTCAGGTGGAGGGCCCCCGTACCCCCGTTCGTAGATAGGGGGTACAACCCCCCTCTCTGACTACCTCCCCTTATAGACCCGAGCCTAGGGCCCCGCAGCAATTTAATCTGCCACTGTTGTCTGTTGCCAAGTTTAACTAGCCTAGATTCCAGAAACAGATCGGTATGTTTGAAGGAAAACAAATCAACATGGGTCAGCAGGGCGCCGCACAGTGAAACTAATTACAGACAGTGGTATATCAGGAAAGAAATGTCCCCTAATCCCTGCGGTGTCGGTAATTCAGCTTCAGGAGTGCGGTGGCAGGGACGTTCTGAGAAGAAGATTGATATGCCTGCCAACAAGCAAATCATTCTATGCTTCAACATAAGCCATGTGATTGTCATATGCATAATATATTAAATAGTAGAATATAAATAAATACAATATGTTTAAAAAGAACCAAATCAGCGATGTGAGAGTTCCGATGAGCCAGAAACGCTTTTTAACATTTGACATTTTCAAAAACCTTTCGTGACTTTCTTTTTTCCCTGTGCTGTTGGAACGTAATTGGACAAGGCATGTGATGTCAGTAGCACTTGTGTAGAACTATACTACTGCATGGACTTATGTATATATGATATTATTACTGCTTTCTATAATTACTATAAATATTATGTACCTATAACCTATAGTCAAATTATCATGAACTGTATATTTTCTCCCTTTAATATTATTGAGTTGATGACATCATAAGTTTTGTATCGAACAACTTCAGAATTCAAGCAACATTTCATAGCAGCTTTATTTGAGGCAATTAAACAGCAAGAAACTACAAAGTCACTGTCGCGTTATCTAGCCTAACGCAGGCAGACAAATACTAAGATAGTCTTACATTATAAATAATTTATTACACTGATAAGATGATACTTTGTTGAACTTAAAATAATTAAATATGTCTGTAAAACTAAAATAATATTCGTCTGCCTGCGTTAGGCTAGATAACGCGACAGTGAATTCTTTTTATTTTGATTCTGTTGGGATTAGACCCACCACTGCACGTAGACAGCGTGTACACTTCTTTGGTGCCATCCACGCCGAGATCATTGATCAGTTGTGGGCTGATCAGGCTGGCGTTACTCTGATCATCCACTATCGCATACACTCTACGTACACGATCTGGATGATTGGCTGGGTGTACGTCTACGAGCAACATCTTGCTACACGAGTACCCGCCGATCTGATTACCGCACACCGTTGTACACATTGAGTGAATTCCGCCGGTATTTGACCGAGGCGGTTTAGATTCCATGTGCAATTGGGTCCTGTGTTTGTCACTACCACATGTACCACATTTGACAGTTTCTTTACATTCGCTTGTTGGATGTTTGGCAATCAAACAACGGAAGCACAACCCAGCTTTCTTGGCGATATCTGTTTTGTCTTGGTATGTTTTTCTTTCGAAGATGCGGCATTCGACAAGACTGTGGCCATCCAATTCGTGTATTGGACAAAAGAGTGTGGGGTCTCTAGCGCTAGGTCTATTGGTTTCTGATTTAAAGACACGCAATTCATGTTCATGTCGTCCAATACGTTCGGCATCAGAAGATTCTCTCGGTACACTACTCTTCCCCACTTGGATGTTCGGATGAGTCTTTAGTTCCGCTTGGTTGACGATAAAGCTGGTGAACTTTTCAAAAGGAGGGTAAGAATT
Organism: Wirenia argentea; assembly: GCA_025802215.1. NCBI lineage: Eukaryota > Metazoa > Mollusca > Solenogastres > Pholidoskepia > Gymnomeniidae > Wirenia > Wirenia argentea. The sequence continues at coordinate 2,806 of WNLI01122634.1, forward strand.
GTCGTTAGAGTTTGAGTATTCTACAACAATCTTCTCCCATTTCTGTCGTAGATATCTTGGCAGCTTGTTGATCGTCGGTTGAAGCACAGTTGCAAAATTGAGGCATGCCAAAGAGGGGAGGTATTCCGCTTGACACTTGATGTCGGAGCATATGCTTGCCATATCTTGCAATTTCGTGAGATCGTTTTCACCAAATTTGGCCGCTTTATCCAAGAGCTCCATGTAGGCATGTGCCACGGCTGTGGTGTTCCCAAACTTGGTGCCAAGACATTGCCACACGTTACGTATCGCATCTTGTGGGTTTCTATAGAGCCGTTTTCGGTAGCAGTCGACGTTTTTCTGTGGCTCGCCTTTAGTATATTTCCTAAGTAAGGTCAGTTCATGCGCTGGACTGATCTGCGCATCTTGCAGCATATTTTGAAAACATGCTTTCCAGGGGTAGTATAATGTAACGTGGCCATCGAAAATATCAGGTTCGAATTTGGGTAAATTCTGCCGTGCTAGGCTTGCGGCTAGTTGAGAGTTAACGAATGTTAGCGAAGTGGTAGGTATAGAGTCGATTTGAGGCTGCGCCGCGGACTGTCTGGGAAAGACGGAGTCTGTCGTATGCTGTACCGCGGTCTGTCCGGGAACAAAGGAGTTTGTCTGGGACTGCATCGCGGTCTCCCCGGGAATGGAGTATGTCGCAGGCTGCAGGGCGGTTTGTGCGGGAACGAAGGCGTTTTTCGGATGCTGCACCGCGGTCTGCCCAGTAACGAATGAGTCTGTCGGATGCTGCACCGCAGACTGTCTGGGAACGAATACTGGGAGGTTACCTGCAAATCCGTCTGTTTCGTGATCGGATGGTTTGAGCACATTATTCCACTGTGAATTCGTGTGAATATTCTTTGCTGCAAGAATATCAGACACTTGTGGTATCTCTTCGTTGTGCGAATGCGCAGATACATGGCAGAGATCATCGTTACTCTCGAGACCGTGTAGCTGAATATTTCGTGTTACACTGGGAACTGCATCATCGGCAGATGTTCTCTCCTTCTGTGTCCCAGCTCCTTGTTCTGACACGTCCGTAAACGGTGGTGTGTCTTGAGGCAGAGCGTTAGAAAGAGTAAGTCGTCGTGGTTGTTCTATCTCGTCGTGAGATTTGACCCATTCCTCTGTGCGAAGCCTGCTGCACCTAGAGTCATTCTCGTCTGAAATCAGTCTAATATTCTCGTCATCTTCAATGGATTGGTCTATCGCAACCAATTTCGCTTGGTCGATGGCTGCCGTTTTTGTTGCCGAGAGTAGTGCGAGTTCCCGCTCGGTTTCCGCTTTCTTTTGAGCCATTTCCAATCCCTGTTGGGCCATTTGCAACTCATGCAAATCATGTTCTCTTCTTTTCTCGATTAGCTTTTGTTCATATTCTAAAGCCGTCTTGCTCGCCACGGCAGCAACCATGGCATCTCGTCTCGCTGAACTAGCGGATGCTCTGGAGACGGATGATACGCGACTGACGTGCGAGTGACTGTGTGATCGACGTGATGTCACCGAAGCCTTATCATCAGTTGCATTATTCAACAGATGAGCCGCCCGATGAGACCGTTGTGATGATACGGATGCCCTATCACCCGTGTCTCCATACAGAGGATCACGAGAACAGTGTGCTTGAGGTGATGAACTTGACAACCCACCGACTGTGTCATCCGTATTCAATTGAATCAGGTCTTGTGAGTAGTCTTGTTGTCGTGGCGCCACTGATCCCTGATCACTCGAAACATTATTCTGTTTCAACTGTTCGTTGGTGTAGGAACGTGTTAGTGGGCGATTTTGTTCCATAGTTACGTAGCCAGAGTAAATCGCAAGATTAACCTCCAAAAATCACTTTCACGGAATATGTAATTCGTGAGTGTCAACCGAGTATGTAATACAGAAATATACCACACTGTAAGTTTCTCAAACACTTATTTATTTTAGTGAAGTCTACAGGGTATAGTAGTTCCCATATACATAATGGTGATTTTGTAAGTTTCTTGCGTCCACAGTAGCCTATCTCGATTTATATTTGTGCCGTTATGTTGCTAGTGAACGACGTTGTGCTTTTGTCTGGTATAAAACGTTACGTCATAAACATAGGGAGGATACAGGTATACCTAACTATTTATTCGCTTCACCTTTATGATAAATAATGAATGCTACTTATGATTAGTCTATATTGATTAGAGTAGGCCTACACTGAGCAGACATCACAATACCATCTTCCGCGGATACACAGTGCCTCGTGACTCTCTCGTCCTACCGAATCTATTCCGGGTTCATCACGATGAAGAACTATGGGAGAACCCGTGGCGTTTTGACCCGTGTCGTTTCTTGGATGAAACCGGCGCAGCACTGCCAACGAGTCACCCAAAACGAGCTAATCTGATACCGTTTGGGGTGGGGAAGCGAGCGTGTACAGGAGAGACGTTTGCAAAGACTCGCCTTTTCCTATACATCACGACACTGTTGCAAATGTTCACCCTGAAACCAGCCGCACATCTCCCGTCGTGTGACGTACGTGATATGGTTCCTGAGTTTTTGTTGAGTCCGGCGCCATACCAGATGATCATACAACGACGTGATAATGACGTGTAGAATTAGATGGGCTAATGCGAGATCCAATACACATTATATTATATCAAGTTCAGGTTTCTATCGTTTTCTCAGTTCTAAAAATATCTAATGCAAATTTCCAATTTCATCAGGACGCACTTAGGACACGTTACGCCAACACCGTTGGATTATACGCCACGTGGCCCTAATTATACGTCGCACTGCCTTTTGGATGCCATGTTTCCTTTACTGAACGCCACATTCCCTCTTGTAACGTTAATGCCCAATGTATTGTCACGCAATTGTACAGAATGGACTTCACTAGGAATGCCACTGCATGGAGATCCTGTAGGTACATACGGGTTCTTTATCTTATTTACTTTGACAGCGACAAAAATTACAGGAATGAGGCCGAGTCATTTAATTTTTTGGCTTCTTTTTATGACGTCACGATTTTGGCGAACATACAGCTATAGGTTCTTCCACAGTGTTTCAAACATAGATCTATAATATAATTTTCTAGATCGAATTAAGTTTTTACTGACAAAACCATTTCTGTAGGTCAAAATTACCTTATATGGTCATTGGTGGCAAAGGGCGATAATCGGTACGAATTATGGTAAATGTACCCATTGCCTTAATGTAACATTCCATGACATTCCTGTGACATTCCTTCGACAATGCTTTAGGCCAGTACAGGTGTATATAGTGTACATATTTGATAGGCAATATCTTTATATACATATATATTTTGGCCTTATTTCCTTGCTATCAATCATTTAAATACCCCGATATATACCCGCTATTATCAAAGACATTTTATATACTCTGTTGAAAAAAAATCGGACACTACCCTTATAATAGGATTTATATAGTCCATATTATGCTCACATTTTGTAGTCATTTGTAGATGCAGATTACATTTTGTAAGTGCCGAACAATAAATCCAGGCCTAAAATACACCTTAACATGGGCTTGGGTGTCTCTTCCATGCGAGTGGGCTTGAGGGGGTGGGGTATAACATCACTAACATGAACCTAATTTTCATTCTTGATGATTCACTTGCCATTTTGCTGTTTTTTTGCATTATGCCTCTGTCACTTCAGAATTTGAGAGAGGGAGGCTTATGGTTATGGTAGAGGTAGGATGGTTGTACCATCAAGTGAGTCAGAGAACTTGGCAGGACGGGAACATCATTCGCAGGGAAGGAGGGACAGGTTCAGGGAGCTGAGGGAATGCCAAATGAATCATCAAAAATGAAAATTAGGATCATGTTAGTAAGGTTATACCCCGTCCCCACAAGTGCACACACATGTAAGAGACACCCATTCCCATGCTAAGTTGTGATTTAGACCTCATTTAATTCTTATGCATCTACAAAATGATATTATATTGACTATATAAATCCTATTATAAGGGTAGTGTCCGATTTTTTTCAACGGAGTATATATGGGCTGCCCTGTGAACAAAACCAGGTGGTCAGATTCCCTGAAGCATGACCTGATGTGTGCCAACATTGCATTGGTACCGCCGGTGCCAACACACTGATTGCTGATCGTGCTGCCAACAATCGACGATGGCATGGTTTAAGTAAATAAGCAAGTAACTACCCACTATATACTATATAATAAAGAATAAAATATCGAATTTACATACGTACATATTTTGTACAACATAACTTACGGAGTGAGCCAAAAGAAAGAAAGAAGTGACAAAACTGATGCCTCTGTACTCGGGTGTCTGTCCTGTACAACATACATTTTTGTACTCAAATTTACAATGCTAGTGATGAAATATTTATTTAAAATAGTGCTTTACTACTAAAACACATCACATATCTACTATACACAATTCCATTTCATGTTAATGTGATTTGGCGGGAATTATGCTGCTCCAGACTTCTGAGAGTTCAAAGGACCCCCCTCGTCCCTGTTTATGATGTACGACCGATGTGTGATCCATAAGGATTCACGGACACGACGTTTGTGGGGTACATGTTTACAGTCTACTCTACCCTCTACAATGGACGCGTTGTCCTAGTTGGTAACACGGTTTCCTTGATGTTGGTGTTACCATAATTGTAGGCTTGTAGCAGAGTATTTCTTGAGTCCCTACTCATCATTCCTCTGATGAAGATATAACTGATGGTCATCAAAACTTTATGTTACTATAACTTAGGTAGTGTAGCTATAGTTTTGTGTTAAATATTGTATTGTCAGTTCAGTCCTTACCCGGTCAGCGAGGGGATCCTTGGGCAAGGGCTGAGCGAAACACCCCACCACAAACAGTAGCATAACGAGAGCGTAGTCACATATGATGAGGGAGAAATGGAACACATTGGTGGAATATGTCTGAAATCATATACAGTATAAGCACAGTGTATAAATTTTTAGCGAAAAAGTAATTACAAAATATTAGCATTCAATACTATATAGTTTCATAAAATGTAAAATTATTTTTCCATCATGTCCCCGCAACAGCAAATCATAAATGATGCATCGACTCATCCTCCCAGGTGGCAACACCCCAAGGATACCTCAGTTCAACTGGTCTGCACAAATAATGACAAAATAATGTCCATTAGTCTATTCAAATTTTAAGATCTCAACTGGCTATGTTTTTGGTCCCCAGTCACTACAGTCACCTGATGGCTTTACAACAAAAAAGCATAAATAACGCTAATGGTTAGATAATAGTTTTTGTAGTACGCTCATTTATCACTTCCCAAAACAAATGACAAATTTAATTTAAACCAAAAAAATTTCACAAATTTATAAGTTGACAGTATCGTCAGATACAATCTACTTCGTGTGACTTCATAGGAACAATCCACAAAGTTGGTTATATTTTTTTTAAGTAATTTTTTTCATTTAGGAAGTGATAGATGACAATTCATGATATGGTAGTACTCACTTTTCCCATAAAGGCAGAGTAAAAAGGCACGACCCCACAGATGACCTCAAATAGCCAGAAGAAGAATATGACCCCAGAGGTCACGACCCCTCGACCTCTCTGTATATAGGTCAAGGTCAGAAACAGCAGCTGAAATGGAAATGATTGAACTATATAAGTTAACTATAAGAAATTATGTATATTCCTTCTAAAAAATAATTGACAATCTATAATAATGTATACATCTTTCATATTACAATACGGAATGTTTCTCAATGAATAATTATTCAAAGCAAACACTGTGAAGTCAAGAAATGTCCTCAGAGGATTCTTTCATGGAAATTCTCATAATAGACTTTCTTTTCTAAGGTTTCTAAGCATTTCATGGCCTACCCGAGGTTGACGCCACATGCAGTGATAAAGATAACGATGTTTGATAGTATTAAAATACATTTATACAGCAAATTGTTTGCAATGTCAATTTTTGAGGACAATATCCGTTATGACACGCGCTGGATATTTCCAGGAAATAACTCCTGTAGCAGACAACATTATAGCGGGATTAGCCGTCAGCCCGTCACACCAAAATATAAATTTACCTACCAGTTCACATGACCTGAAACAAACTTTTTGTACTACCGGAGTGAAAGAGGAGAGATGTGACGGACATGTGTTTTCGCAAGTAAAGTACTATTTCTAAGCCATGTTTAACTGCTAAATCGCTAAAATAGGCCTATGTTTACACATGTGATGAAATAAATAAGAAATTACTGTAAATATACTCACAAAAGTAGCTGTTCGTATAGCTGGACACACAATATCCGCCTTGAGTAGGCTCTCTCCCATCTGTCTGTATTGTAAGCTGACTTTGGTTGTTTTCGTCACAATCACAACAATCAAGAGAAACACCAACACCTGCAAACAAATTAGTCAATATTGAATACTTTGAATACCATAAATATCAAGAATATTACTTTAAAATACAAAATCACGAATATATAATTTTCGAGTATATTTTGCAACAAAACTGTCGCAAAATAAACTACAGAGAACCTTCACTTATGAAGTTATGAGACACCTTTATGCAAAGACCAGTCACGTAGGCTCTGTGGTCCTTGTGACACTGACCAGGCACCAAGACTTGTCACTTACCCAGCTCTCAACTGCGTCCAGTTCACGTTTTTGTATATTTTAAGTGATAGGTCGCAGATTGCATGACTTTGCATCTCAGCATGGATAGATTTCAACATCTTTTTAAATATCCCACACCCCCGAAAATGCTCCCTCCGGCGTGTTGAAAGTGTGTGGTGCCCCCTCCCCCTACCCCATTATACCTGATGCGGAGGGTCTCCTGCAAGATTAGTACGTCACAGATCATAGGACCTCTCTGCCCTCTAGAGCACAAGTAGCTTTGTCGGGATTTTCATCTACGTGGGGAGGGGTGTCGAAAGACAGAGGTGCAAATCAATTTTGTTATTATCCCCTCCAACATTGGAACCCAGGGTTCGAATAGTCTCAATCTTGTCATTGAAGTATTGAGCAAAACTGTCGGGGACTGGAATCTCAATAATACTCAGTTAAAAAATTGTATGATTTAAAATTATAATAATTTTACACAAAATTAATCTGTAGTGCACTCACATTTTTGGCAATGCCGAGTGCGCCAGCCCTCAATGGTGCGTGGCGTCGTGCACACACCGTGGCCAAATACACACCACCCAGCAGCCACAACCACACACACGGCGCTAGGGTCAGGATTGTGTTAGTAAAGCAGGGAGTGAAGGCGGGGTAGTCATTGTACCATGTCAGGTTGGAGTCCTGAAAAGAGGGAAGAAAATTAGTACTAATGATGATGAGTATGATAATGATTAGTAGTATTACTAGATTATAATATAACATCAAATTTTGAATGTAAAAAAATAAAGTATAGTAGTATACACTACAATATTATGTGCTGTGCATATCAGTGTTACTATAGCGATCAACATAATTAAAGTGCCATATCGCAAATTGATTATTGCTACCATGAATACTAATACTAATCAATTAATACAACTACCACCATGC
>WNLI01122745.1:0-10332 GCA_025802215.1 Wirenia argentea
GGGCGTGAGGTTGGATGTGCATACAATTTTTCCACGTGGGCAAAGATTATGAACTGATGTGAATGCACGCATATGAATATCGGCGGCAATAACAAAGGCAGCCCTACTTTTTAAGGTAAAAATATTTGCCTTCGGGGAAGAGACTACTGTAGGTTAAAACAACATACCCAATTTTGAAAACCCGCCTCACACTGTCTTTTCAAAAGCTGGGCAGACACTATGCTATAAGCTTTGACTTACTTTTACTTTGACCTAATTTAATTACCTACTAATCCAATTTTGACCTATTTGCAGGCAACAACAGAAATCAGATGATGAAGACAGACAGATAAGACATCTTGACCTACTCTTAGTATTTTACTATAACTGACCTTATTTAATAACCTACTAACACAATTGTTGACCTATTTTCAGACAATGAAATGATGGACACAGAGACAGGAAGAAACACTTTGACCTACTTTTCCTTTTTTCCGTTTTACTTACCATGATCTAATTTAATGACCTACTAACCCAACTGTTGGCCCATTTCAGGCATGAGATGATGGACACAGAGACAGAAAAGACACTACAGTACACCTTGACAGACTTTTCCTCTGACTTACTCTTACTCTACTGACCTACTAACCCAATTGTTGACCTCTTTACAGGCAAGATCAGAAATCAAATGATGGACACGGAGACAGAAAAGACACCACTTCAGCAAACTCTTGATGACTTCGGCCAACAACTCTCAAAGGTAACAGTCCTATTTATAGTAATGCTTACTTATATAATAATAATTTGTTGTTCTTGAGGCATGTACCTAGCAAGCTAGCCTAATAATAAACACCTCAAGAGTTGCGTCGGACCAAACAAGTGGCCAATGCTTGCCGTGAACCACCATGCCTCAAATGACTTCAGCCACCTACAATAATATCAAAGCGTTTTAATCCTGAGTGAAACACGACCACATCCTAATGGGAAATGTGCATGTGCGGCACTTCGAAGGAGTGTCAGCCTTATGGGCTACGCGTGGCTAACGCTGCAACTTACAGTATGTCCTACATAAACAATGTCATGTAAAGTGACCGAAAGGTAGATGGTATCATGGTAAATCTGAGTACCCAGAGAAAACCACCAGAAGTGGGAAGGATATTTCCATTTTTCATGTCTCGAAGACTACAGTGCAACAGAGCCAGCCGAATATCTCTGACAGCTACCCAGTCGCGAGACGCTCAGTTTTGTCAACACATAATTTGTTTATTTTATTTTTTCGTTTATCTCTCTCGTTAAGAGACATCAGTTTTTCTTGTCCAATCTTCAGAATTATAGAGAAATAGTCTGCCAACAAACTTAATGTAGTCAAATGTGTAACTTTTTCTGTGTATTGTAGGTAATCACGATCATCTGTATCGCCGTGTGGGCCATCAACATCGGACATTTCAATGACCCGGCTCATGGTGGATCTTGGATGAAAGTGAGTTTTCATATCATACACTGTCTGATTAGTGAAGGCTTTGCTGAAATCTTCATCTGTATTACTGTGTGCGCCATCAACTTCTATGCGGCCACTGCAATGACACGGCTGATAGTGGATTGTCGATGGTTAGTTAGTTACTTGGCAGAGATCGGTTTTTACACCGCAAAGCGCAGGCCCCATTTAGGCCATTGCCAAACCCTGAGTTATACCATTCAGTCCTACACAATTCATTCGGATGTGTGACGTCAAGTTGGGTAGGTGGTGGCAAGCTGGTTATATCATATCTGTGGCCATGTCTTCAGATTGAATTGGTCACAAAACAAATTCATGACCAATCAGGGATCGCCCGAGTTGCCAACCTTCTGCCAGTTCATCTGTACAGACAGTGTTGGCATCAGTTATATCACACCTGTATCAGCCAGCCACACCCCTACCCAGTAGGCATATATGGATTCGCAACAGTCTCGTATCCATATTTGGTTAGGAAACCAGTGCAGAGTAAACCTGGGAAATGATCCAGACATGGTCAGGATATCTTTCATTATCTTGCATTAACTAAGACAATGTGAAGAAGCTAGCAGTATTTCCACAAAACTACCCGGCATATTTTACCCACTGAACTAGTGAAGGCAAGCAGGGGTTTCATACTACAGGGAATTTCAGTAGATGAAGATTCAGTTTGCACACATTGTCATATCTATGCGTGACATCTATGTATGATCCAGTTTGACATTCAATCAATCTCTTATTGTGGTTATAATGGCTATCAAACTATTGATAATTGATATTCGCCGTAATGGCTATACAGACTAGTAATGGTTATCATACTACCATCGGTTCCTGCATCCATGTACCATTTGCCCATCTTTCAGGCAGACATGACATATATCAGGATTGTTGATTGGGCAAAGCTAACGAATCAACCTCAACTATCATAATGGCTATAATGGCTATCAAAATATTATCGCTTCCTGCATGTCTGCAAAATCTGTCAATGTCAGTAGACATGTATTGGGACTGTCGATATATGGCAAAGCTAATCAATCAACCCCTTCTATCATAGATCAGCCTGACAATCAACCATGGTTTGCACTTTGCAAATACAGTGAGTGATCTCTCGGTTATCCGACATTTGGACGAGCCAAATTTGTGATGCTGCGGTAAATGAATTGCCGGGTAAGGTGATGTAATAAAATCTACAATATCAATGTGAATTCTGAAGAAATCTTGTGGTATTGTGAGCGTGGTGAAGGATAAAGGTGACGGTTAGGTGAGAGTTCTCTATAATGTGCTAGTCGACAAGGCAGTCCCATTCAGTCATGAGGTGTTCCAGGGTGCATAGCAAAGCACCACATCGACATGTGTGAGGACTGGAGACCCCATCTTAATTAGAGAGTATAATAATCAGGTTATAATATCTGGAAGCGAGTTTCATGCGAGTCTCATTCCTGTCAAAACATCGGACCACATGAATGCTGGGAGGTCAGTGCAGTGTCGTCATTCTTTGAAAATGGTGGTCGGTGATTACCGAAACTGTCGAGGTTTGTAACAGTCTTTTGGTAGTGCAATAAAGAACTTTCAAACATATCGGGAAGGATACAAATGTACAATACATTTTATATACCACCAACAGGGAGCGATCTACTACTTCAAGATCGCGGTTGCCCTCGCCGTTGCCGCAATCCCCGAGGGTCTGCCCGCCGTCATCACCACATGCCTCGCTCTCGGTACTCGGCGAATGGCCAAGAAGAATGCCATTGTCAGGAGTTTGCCTTCTGTTGAGACTCTTGGGTGTACATCGGTCATCTGCTCGGATAAAACTGGAACGTTGACAACCAACCAGATGTCTGTTTCAAAGGTAGGTTGTGTTTTGATGTGGTTATTGTTTGTTATTGTATTGATACATAGCCAGGAAAATATGCTATCGATGTTCCAAAAAGTCCGTTGAGATTTTATGATGTACGTCGGTTATCTGCTCATTTTCTCACATAATCCTCAGTCCTCACATCATGATCATCATTGGCCTTTGGGGGGGGGGGGGTCTTATTTCTGCCTCCTCCATAGTATGAATTCCGCAGCTCTGTACTGTATTCACATCATACACCCATCGAGTTTGAGGACGGCCACGTAGGTGAGTGCCCCCAGGGATCCCCCTCAGGATCTGCCTAGGTATACGTTCCTCTCTCATCCGTAACATGCCACCTACGTTGAACTAACTCAGAGATAGGATTCTGGTTAGATCCTCAGTCCTAATGTTACCTCGCCAATTGATGTGCCATATCCACCACACAAGCAGCAGCTTTGGAACATATCAAGTTTATGCAGTAAGCAAAAACCATGTCTCCACTCTGTAACCTAGCATTGGAATGACAACAACAGCAAACAGGCTACACTTGGTGCAACCAGATATCTGCTTGCGCCCCAAAACATTTCCGAGCAGGGAGCTCCATGACTGATAAGCCTAGTTAATCTGCACAAGTTTCTCTCTTCGCGACCCATTAGCTGCAATCCATTAGCCGAGAAAGCCCTTCATCGGCTCAGCTCCTTCATGTACTCCTCACATATTGGGTACTACATAGTGGTTACTGGTTATTCATGCAAATATTTCTTCTAACATGTTGCTTTAGCTGTTCGTGTACATTGTTGCAGATGTTTGTGTTCAGTAAGATCGAGGGCACCAACATCGAAACCCAACAATTTGACATCACTGGTTCTACATACGCTCCAGAGGGTGAAGTGTAAGTACACATTAATTGTAAAGTAGCCTACATTCCGGTCAGCATATTCAGACGATTAATTTTAATTGCATTTTTATTGCATTTGAGTAAAGTATACAGAAGATGATTGAACCACCAGTTTTAGTAGCAGAGTGTTTTATTCGTGAACGAACAACGATGTGGCAGGTGCAAGTGTGATTCAGTTCAAAAGTGTGCTACTCCAATCGAGCTGCCCGTGGCTGACAATGCAACCTATGCGCACATACATACGTATGTAAAGAGACATAATGCTCTGGAAACAGGATCACCCAGAGAAAACCACGGAATGTGGGCAGGATATTATATCACCTCACATGACTCGAAGACAGAGGGTGTAATCCAGCAGAAATCCTATGGAAGCTACCCACCCAGTCCCCAGATACGCAAGTTAGCCATTGAACTAGTGGGGAATTACAGTCGTACCAAGTTTTTACCGATCCACAGGCTTATACACGGAACTCTGAGATTGCAAGGCGAACACGCTACTACTGAGCTACTGTAGTAGAGTAATTTCTCAGTTATTTTATCGGGTCTAAAATCTCCAAATTCCTAGGGCATTGAATTATCTGAAATTACCATTCTTTGGAATTACCGTAAATAATGAGAAACTGTAGTATCTAAACAAAAATAATATATTTCATTTTTTACAGATACTTGGACGGACACGTGATCCGTACCCACGACTACAAAGCCCTCGAGGAGATCGCCACAATCTGCTCCATGTGCAATGACTCCTCTGTCGACTACAACGATGTAAGTATTTATCAGTTGTAAAAAAGTAACAAAATACTAAACCACAAAACTTATGTACCACCAGCTAAATCAGATGTTAGGGGGAAGACTGTGGGTAAAGTTGTTCGATTTCATATGTTTGAGGGAATGAATGAGGAAATATATAATATAAACTGATTAGTAGACATATTGAATAGGAATGAATGAGTGAATTAAAAAATGAATGGAGGAATGAAGGTCTGAGGAATGAATGAGGGGCTGAATAATTGAAGGCATGAATGAATGTAGGAATAAATGAGTGTATGAATGAATTAATGAATGATTGATGGAAGTGTGATCCGTACCCATGACTACAAAGCCCTCGAGGAGGTCGCCACGATCTGCTCCATGTGCAATGACTCCTCTGTCGATTACAACGATGTAAGTATTTGTTTACATTATTGTTGTGAGCTAAAGTTTAAGACCACAATCCAAAGTAAAATAAAGCGCCAAACGCATATACCGCATGTTAAGTTTGATGTCTCTAGCGGTAGAGTTTCACTATGCTATAGACCTCTGCGCATAATAACAACATATGTAAGATCTGCTGTCTTACAGACCAAGCAAATATACGAGAAGGTCGGCGAATCGACGGAGACCGCACTCAGCGTTCTTGTGGAGAAACTCAATGTCTACAACTCAGACATGACCTCAATGACACGCCGCGAACGCTGCACGGCCTGCTGCGAAATCATCAAGGCCATGTGGAAGAAACAGTTCACTCTGGAGTTCTCCCGCGATCGCAAGTCTATGAGTGTGTATGTGCAACCGTCGAAACCTGCACAGGGACCGGCTGGGAATGCTCGCATGTACTGCAAGGTATGGTCACTACTAGGTAGGCTACAACTGTCTGTTTGGTCATGTGTTTGTGTGTATGTATGTATGTCCATGAGTGTGTCTGTACACTGTACAGCCTTATAAATCTGCACGTGGGTTTGCAACGCATGAATGGTACTGCAAGGTATGGTCGCTACTCTCGATACAATTGTATATAATTTAGTTCTGTATGTGTATCTTTCAATACATATGGGACATATAATAATTATGTCCATGAGTGTGTACATTACACCTTCTAAACGAAAAAGTGGTGAATCAGGGATACTGCTACAAATGGAATTCCAATGGTGACACCGAGGTCGAGGGGGCATCGCTGAACACTGTAGTCGATATGTTACAGCGATGTTCGGTGTTCGCTTGTTTGAAACGTCTTTACTATAAATCTGCCGAAGTGGATGTTGGCTCTTGCCAACATTGTAACAAAGAAATGTCAGAAAAGTTAAGGTACGGAGGTGAAAAGGATACGGAGAGTGAGGAGGGAAGATAATCTGGGAAGAGATATACTGTAGATACTAGATTGCATAGAGAGAGATAAATTTTGGAGTATTGGTTTGGTACGGCAAATTTTGTTTGACCAATTCAGTATGGTTACATGTTAATCTGAAAAAAATTAGGGATGTATGGTTTGCCTAAATCAAATGTATCCAAAATCTTTACATGTAGTAATTCACTTTGTCCTGTGACCTTGACCTTCCAGGGAGCGACAGAAGGCATCCTCGACCGCTGCACGCATGTCCGTGTCGGCGGAGACAGGAAGATACCGATGTCACCGACCATCCGAGCAGAAATCATGAAGATCACTCGACAATACGGTACAGGACGCGACACGTTACGTTGTTTGGGTCTCGCCACCATCGATAACCCGCCGAAACGAGAGGACATGGATTTGGAGGATTCACGCAAGTTCATTCAGTATGAGGTACGTTCTATTTCTACCAGGATTGTGATTTATCAAGATATAATACAGATAAGATCTCAATTTAGCACAGTGCTTTTTTGGTGCCTAGATAATCTGAAAAACATGAGGAATAAATTGAGTTTATGCTTCATTAACTGGCATAGAGAGTTGTATTTGTTCAAATCTTGGTTACTCTAAGTCATTTATGGACATTTATGGGTAAGACCAATATATGATTATTGTAGTCCGGGATAGAATTTTAATAAACTACTCAAGTATATCATAATAACTTAGTTGCTCTTCATTATCTGATTGATACTCATAATTTGAATGATTGCCCATCATTTCATTGATCGCGAAACTTTGATTGACAGCTGCAATTTTGATTGACAGACGAACATGACATTTGTGGGAGTGGCTGCGATGTTGGACCCGCCCAGGACAGAAGTACTTGACTCCATCAAACAGTGCAACGAGGCCGGTATCAGGGTCATTGTCATCACTGGCGACAACAAGGTAGGAAATATAAAGTATGATGTTATTTTCATAAAGCGTTCCATTGTTGGTATCATCAACCTGTTCGGGCGCAAGGCTCTCTTAGGGACATGGGCGGCTAACCCCGTTAGTGGTTCTCATTGCTGCCTCCTTCATAGAATGGATCCGCGGCACTGTACATCCACCAGATCCATGACTATTGACTACCCATCTTATCTGGTTCGAAGACGGTCACAAGGGTGAGAGTCCAGGATCCACTTAGGTAGATGTTTCGCACAAATCTGTAACACGTGGTCCTAGCCTCCAAAGTCAAGCTCTCCAAACCTACTACGTCCGGAGAGTTGATGCGCGCGCCATAACCACCATAAGAGACAAATCGATACAGCACATTGTCAGGGAAGCCCGGTTAATGCGATTGCATTTTACCCTCGTTAGACACATTAATCAAAATGTGTGTATTTATTTACAGCAAATTTACAGTTGCCCTATGTTGCCATGGTACAAATGTCTCGAAAGCTTGGGAAAAATCCCTTTTTTGAATGGGAACAACTAAGGCGTGATACCACAGCCAAAGGTTGTAAAGCAGTATCACAAGTAGCTAAAGCCCTCTTACAGTACAGTACGCTAAAAGCGCAAGTGGAACAATAAATTGTACTGAATGTTTAATGTAAATTGAAAATTTTGTCTATGTAGTAGTCAGTGTGGTGTATAAATGGTGACCGTATATACATTAGACAGTATAATTATGTACCCGTTGTTATGCTCTGATTAATAACACAAATGACTAGATAATAATCATTGTCCCTGGCTCTGTACCGAATCCGATGTACTGATGTACCTTCAACATAATTGTGATGATATGCTATTATTTATCCACTAGCTCCATAATATTCAATTACATATCATTGATCTGTCTATATTTAGTCCTGTACCACTAAGCCATGTAAGAACAATCAATCATACCCCCCATTCATCGTGTATTACATTCAGTTGGTGGTTGCTATTTATGATCCCAATCTATTAATGATACTAATTTTGTTTACACCTGAATGTTGGATGATTCTGTGCTGCTACAATACTATAATATTAGTGCTACTTTGCTTTGGAGGCACTAGGGGGCAGTGGGGAGGAGGCATGTGGTAACTCACCCACCCCGCCACACCCTACCCATGGAATTTGAGTGATTTCATGATTGTGACAAATATACTCCCTTCACAACCCTCTGACTACGGCCAATAGTTTTCCGTTTGACCGGACAACCGAAAATTGCACTGAAAATCACATTTAGAAAACTCCATGCATAGACATTTTTTCATATCAATATCATTGTATAAAGTGTACGTGTACTTGTATTATGCAATAGTTCATTACTATCTGCCAAACGTATTTATGGCAGTTGTTTATATTGACTGCTTCATGCTAACTATCTCTATTATCACTCAGTAAAATGCCAACTTTTATCTAATGTTTGTTGTTTTCATTCGTCAATTGAAACTGTGGCGATCCTGATCTGACAACCTATGTACTCAAACCCCTACTGAAATATCCTATGAAATCTACAAAATACTGTATATATCTACAGTAAAGAGAATTGCGTTTATTTTTCTGCCCAGTAGTGTATTCATTGCATGAGAGTTTGTCTACTGTAGGTCTATCCTGCAAACATTTGTTGGCCGATACAATGTCTACAATTTCGGGGCCATAGAGGAGGGCCTTTCCATCTCCCTACTACAATATAAAACAGTTCATCCATTATCTCATCACTAGGCCAGCAATTGAATAAATAAAAAAACTATGTGCATTTGGTATACCCCACTTTCACGTCAGTCCACGTTGCTATGTACATGTGTCTCAAATGCGGGTGGAAAGCCCGGGGAAAATCCCTGCAAGTAACGGCCTCGAACCCACGCCTCTCGAGTGAAAGGCACACGCTCTAACCACTACACCGTCACCTCTCGTGAAACCTGGACATATCTTACTTGACTGTTAATCTGGCTTTAATCCGTTTTACTTTCACTGATATGAAATTCACCTCCCACAGGCAACAGCGGAAGCGATCTGCCGACGTATCGGTATCTTCGGTGAAGACGAATCGACTCTCGGACTCTCGTACACCGGACGAGAGTTTGACGAACTACCACCTGACGAACAACGCGGGGCATGTATGACAGCACGACTGTTTGCTCGGGTAGAACCGGCCCACAAAAGCAAGATCGTGGAGTTTCTGCAGGCGGAAGGCGAAGTGTCCGCTATGGTGAGTGGTGGTTAGTTTATGAGAGGGAGAGGTTTTTACATCTCATTTACCCAACATACATCTGACATGTTACCTCTGCTCGGGTAGGTTGTGGCTGTTTCCATCGGCCAATCATGGATTCCCTAATACTTTCCACCACCTCCCAGAGTTCATCTGTACAGGAACACTAGTGTACTGGGCGTAACATATAACAGTACCTTGTCCCAAGCAGACTCCTCCGCCTCTATTTGGTGGGAAAACTGAAATACTCAGAGAAACCAGGATTTGGTGGGAAAGATATTTTCCATCCACGACTCCAGACAGCAGGAAGGTCAGCAGAATTCCTTCCCAATCTCGAAATGGTCATTTTAACCTAGTGAAGGCTAGCAGGGCTCAAGCTTGAAACTGAGACCACTTTGATCTTGCTATTGCTGTAATGTTCAAAGAACAAGTGTTGTATCCCGTAGTAGATTTCTTATATCTATGTCGTATAGATGATTTCACTGACTCATGTTGGTCAGTACCATTACATCAGAGTGTCATGTCATAAATTTTACCCGTCATATATTCACGGAGTTATAAATCAAGTCATACAGTATATTGTACTTAGTTATAATATTTAATAATAATGTTCTTTCATATACAGACTGGAGATGGTGTGAATGACGCCCCTGCCCTCAAGAAAGCCGAGATCGGTATAGCCATGGGCTCAGGAACGGCCGTCGCTAAAAGTGCCTCAGATATCCTTTTTGCGTCAATACAGTATAACAATAACAATAATGGCAGAGCATGACTGTATAAGGCATTCTACAGATAAACACGCACGTTCACCCCAATATGTGAAAAATTGTTGCGGCTGGATACTTAATCCGAACTGTGC
>WNLI01122856.1:0-10331 GCA_025802215.1 Wirenia argentea
AACAGTAAAATGCCTCCTACTTCATGACCATCGTCACGCTACCCGTACGATCCAATGGTGAAAAAGTTCTTTACTCGTTAAAAAGATATCAATTATATCACCAAATCGTTGGACATAAAATTAAAATGGCAGTGCTGAATTTTATTAATTTTGTGTTTTGACTTTTTTCCCTAAATCACTAGTATTACTAAACATAAGTCGACCGTGGTAGAAAATCGTTGTTCATTTTATCGTGTCTCTCAGCCAAAGCGTCCTTGTTAGACACACTAACATGCCGTGGGAAGTACCTCAGACTATGTACAACGGTAAAAATGGTACAAGTAATAGTGTACCCATGGACTGATTATGCAGACCATAATACTACACTCAATGAATACGTCCATACTAACTGTGTGAGCTTGTACGCGTGGTTGTCATACTGCGAGTACCTCTCCAGTAGTTTGGTGGTGGACATGAACAGTTCCGTATCCAGTAGACTTCGCACACACTCCTACAGCAAACATTATATACACAGTATAATATGTTTTTGATCACATAATGCGACAGCTCACAGTGTACAGGTTAGCATACCACCCTGCTAGTTCACTACCACAAGATTTTTTCTAGGCTTTGAAACACGCATTTGCGGCATAGACACTAGGACCGATTCCGAAAGTTAAGGTTGACTTGGAAAAATTTATACTGCAAGGAAAAGTAAAAAAAATTCTAGTGATTAAAGGTCCAATGACATACCTACGTAATACGCTATAACACATTACACTTCTGTAATGACAGTACAGAATAACCAAGGATTCTTGAGGCTCTGTACGCTGCATGTATTGCATCGTGCCCATCGCCATTCACTAATAAACTATATTGTGACGAACTAACCCAGCATTGTTCCGGTTCAGTGCGCTGCATATATTGCATCGTGCCCATCACTATAGTCTCCACACAACTGTCTACTGTCACGGCACCCGTTATACACTCTTCGTACACACTGTGTATGTGTGCCACCAGACTGTCCACATCGGTAAACTCTGTGATAAAACACAACAGTTGTCAGTGGGAGAAATCGGCTCAAAAACAGGAAATGGTATGGTAGTATTTCTGTAGTCAATATTTTAGTTAATTTCAATAGTTTTAGTCTCATTCGCTGAATCTTAGCCATTTGATTAAAATGTGGGAACTCCAGGATAAAGCTGTGTGTGCTGTAAATGACATGGAACGTCACTTCTCTCATATAACAATATTTGTCAAATGTCAAAATTGATTTTGCTTCTTATATGATTATATAGTTTGGCATTTGGAGTGAACTGATTGACCATAACCTCACATTGTGAGATATGTATAACCACATGCATTATATGTCGACAAGCATTACATTGCGGTCAATCCTCACGATGAACAGTTATACACCTAGATTGACCGAAAGTTAGTTGGTGGGAAAACAGGAGTACCCGGAGAAAACCACCTGGACAAGGGAAGGTTGTTCCATCTTCCATGACTCGAAAACAGCGGCTAGAAGCCAGCAGAATTCCTACAAAAGGTACCCAGTCCCTAATGATCAATTAAGCCACTGAACTAGTGGACGCAATTAGGGGTAAGTTCATTGTGCAAGAGAATTACAGAAACACAGAAAAAATTCCACACCAATATTTTGCCATGGCCCAGGCTTGAAACTGGTACCCTGAGATCTCTAGGCTAACACTCTACCACTGCGCTACTACCCCTACAATTGATTATTGTTGTTGTATAGCGTTTTATTCGGATACAAATATGTGATCTACGACTGAACACATAATTGCTGTAAATTAAAAATTTAAATATACGTATATAAAATATATTATATCATTATACACAATGTATGGCACTTAAATTTTTTTTTTAATTTTTGAAAAAATTTGAAATTTTGCAAATCCATTATGAGATACTGGCGCAGTGTCCTGATGACAAGAGAGGCTACTTTTGCTTAATGGCAAACATGATTTTTTCGAGTTTAGTCAGGGCCATCGCGTCAAGGCTTTGGAAGTCGATATATACCCATGTACAAGATGCAAGGTGATTGCGTGTGAGAGGCGCGCCAAGGCCACACTTGTCTCGAGATGAAAACAGCAACGTTTTACACACCAGAGGGAGTGGAAGGCGGTTCCCAACCATCTTCCCCAGACTTTCCTTTGAGGTCCCACAAGATTCACGGCAGGAGAAGGGACCATGGTGTCTGAACACAACAACTGAGGTGAAAAGACGTTCAAGAGAAGAGATGGACCTACGGTTTAACGGCATATTCATGGTCATTCTAGTGCACGCAGAAATGCCCTTCTTCTGCAAGTGCTCAAGATGGCCACTGGAGACGTACTTTGTCATCATTGATTATTAACTTAACAATAATCGTACCTTGTACGAAGACATCAGACAACGACTCCTTTCTCTGTACCCCACTTCCACCACGCACCACCGCGCTTGAATCATCAGTACTCGTGCGGTCTTTGAGTATCTGAAGACCGCTCGCGACAAGTCTCTCTCCTCTCGCTGAAAGTAAAAATTGTGACATTACTAAACAATTTCATCAAGTTGGAAGTTATAATTAGACACTAGTTCATTTTACACTATTTTGTACTAAAGTATCACAAAACTTAATTATAGTTACCTAGCTAACGGTTTCGACGCACGTCTGTCGTCTTCGTCGGAGCTACTGCTGTAGATCCCGGGCTGGCACGAAAGTTGATTTTCTTTTCCCGCGCTTGGGATTCCATACTTACAACACCATGGAAATCCAGAAAAAAACACGGGAAAAGAAAATCAACTTCCGTGCCAGCCCATGATCTACAGCAGTAGCTCTGACGAAGACAGACGCGTGTCGAAACCGTTAGCTAGATAACTATAATTAAGTTTTGTGTTACTTTAGTACAAAATTGTGTAAAATGAACTAGTTTCTAATAATAATATAAAACAAGTCTGACATTTATATGCCACATTTTAAGAACTCTCGATCTACCAAATGCCGGTCTTACATCATGGCCATGCGAGAGTAGGCGTGAGCAAGGCATCAAACATACTATGATCGCTTTAAAATGTATAAAATAATAATTATATACATGGCTTTACATGCCTCAATAAAAAACACAAACACACCACCATGGGTTTACTTCCCGATCTATACATAACGATCAGTACCAACTTTCCAGGTGTGATAAACTAAGACTAGGCTATATAGGGAAATATGCTCTCACACAAAAAGCACCGAGAAATCACTCATTTTCGGATAAAACGCCGATTCCACAGTCTGAGATTCGAATGCACAACAAATGAATTGCAGCAAATGAATGGCAGCCAATGCTTTAACTGACTGAAGTATCCCGCCGAAACAGCAGCGGTGCTCTGGCACGGAAGTGACCGGTCTGACGAAAGTCTCACTCTATAAAAGTTGGTGATATTTTTTGTGTAAAATTTTTAATTAGTTTAGGAAGTATTTGTTTCAAGTTCATCTTCCTGATGAATTTAATTCGTAAAAATGTGAACATACCTGATATGGAAGTGCTGCTGCGGAGGCGCTTGAAGGGAGTTGTGTTGAGGGGACGGCGGGTCGTTGGTTTTGTGCTCGTAGTTTCTGACACTAATAAAAGACATAAGGATCATGATTTGCACAGAAATTGGTCAAATAAAATGAAAAAGGTGCTTTCTCAAATGAATCATATCACAAAATAACTATGATTTTAAGCGGATGTAGATTTATACAGGAGGAAGTCACATAACAGAAAACATGCCATCAAATCCACAGGTATGAGTGACTGTAACACGGAAATTGGACAACATTGGGTAAATTAATCAACATTTCCCAAATTAAACAACCAAGATTTGTGGGCAAAATTGTTTACAACTATGTAAAAAATATTGGCAATCCCTAACATTATAATAGTGATATGCTGATATCGTATCCGACATATGATTGGTACTTCCAATCCAATACAGCTTTCAAATACTATACAGGTGAGCTTGTTTTGACAAGTTAAATAAACATTGGGGAAGATTATAGTGCCATGTTGCTATAAACATCTACAGGTTTTACAGTGTAAAAGTATGTTTTCCAGGAGTAGCTTGGCATGACTTAATTTCTTGAAATATTTACTGTACGGGATGTCCGCAAATAATATTATATCACATCAACCTGAATCGCAATCTATGATGTAAAAAATATTTTTTATTTATTTTGCACTTGTATGCATACAGTACTGTATAGTGTAAATATGTTAACATAATCCTCCTGTAGCTGTGCGGCTGTAGATAACACTTTAAATAAAGAATTACATTTAAATTAAATTGAAAATGGTTTGCTATAATATTTTCAGCCCTACAGTATCTCCCCTCTCCCTATCACACTTCAGTCAACAATACCGCACCTTCCTCTATATATATATATATATATGTTGCAGTAACACAGCATACATGTTACAAGGTGTAGAACATACCTGACTGAGAGGAGGGTTTCTCGATGGACTTCTGACACAAAGAGCGGTTCTCCTCGCGGTAAAACTTCTGCAGTTTCTTCAGCATCACCTTCTCTCCATCATTCAGAAACTCCAGCTCACCACAACTGTCGACACACAAACATATAACTATAATCTTATTCATTATCACTACTTAAAATTAATAACAATTAATTCAAACAAAAAACAATTATCACCAACTTTTATGAGTTGAGACTTTCGTCAGCTACGTCGCTAAACAGCAGAGCATCTCACAGCACCTCACCCTAACGAAAAAACAAGTCGGAGGCCGAAAATTCACCTGGTTAAAATAAATCCAAGGCGATGTAAAACCGACTCTCCTCGACCTAACCGACCTGAACACTTATGTTGTATGCAAAAATCGAACACAGTGGAAATACCCCGTGAATTAGTTTCCTTTCTGACGAATTCAATGAATTCATGAAACACAGACATATTCACTTTAAAGATCCACCACTAAGCGGTTGTAATCCGATAATTCACAGTTCGAGTCCGACTAAAACAGGGAACAACTGGGGTAGGCTATAACTGTAACAACTGAGTTTTTTTCAAACCACAGACCTGTTTTCGACTGGATTGATACCCCGGTTCACAGCGGTTACACTCAATCTGACGATTTTATCGATTCAGTTGTAATCACATAATTTTATCACGTGATGCGTGAACCTACATAATGACATTAATACAGTTTATAGTAATATTCTATTGCGGATCTATTGAAAGATTAGGGATTGTGTGTTTGTGGATCTTAAATCTTTATTGAAAAATATCAAAAATTCTAAAAATAAATGTGTATTTATATACCACAAATTCACGTACGTCTGAGAGACAGGGAAAAACATTGTTTGCAGTATTCAAACTCACGACCTTTAACCCTGACCCCACATTACATTATTTTACATGCACTGTAAATTAATAATCTTTTGTAAATTAATAAAGTCTTACTGTTTCTGAAGGTTGTTGAAGAGAGAAGACATGGTGTGGGAATAGTCGTTGGGGAACCAGGACTGGAGGCTCTGTATTGGTTGTCTGCCAGTCGCCACTGTTAATGACATAAAATGGAACAGATCAACAGAGGGTATCTCTCAGGCAGATTGCTAAACCAATGGCAAT
Source organism: Wirenia argentea (assembly GCA_025802215.1). NCBI lineage: Eukaryota > Metazoa > Mollusca > Solenogastres > Pholidoskepia > Gymnomeniidae > Wirenia > Wirenia argentea. The sequence goes on from WNLI01122856.1 coordinate 5,601, forward strand.
CCGTGTAATTTCTGTTGGAAACATCCTTTATCTCATCTCCACGGACAAAAATTACAGGGATGTGACACGGCCATTTTATTTTGGTTTTTATTGTGTCAAGACTTTGGCGAGCAAAGCTCATACATAGTACTTTGGTGAGCAAAGCTCATACATAGTATTTCAAACCAACAAGTTTCACAAGACATTCTAGTTGAGTGTTCGAATAACTTGAGGATTTTTAAATCCTAGATTTGTATTGCCATATGCAATTTCCATAGTAGACATTTGGGAAGGTTTGGACATTCGTCCGTTGACTTCACCAATGCAAGGTATAGATCAGATCGAGAACATGTGGTATTTTAATTCCATTTTCAATTGACAGTTAAATTTGCATTATTTCGTGTTAAAACAATTGGTGCAACACAAGGGTAAACGAAATTTGACAGAGAAAAACGAGGCATATCAGCGCGGCAAGTTATTGGCCATTATAGCAGTCGCGCAACTGCAGCGTGAAGTCTAGCGCGAGAGTCCCAGGTTCGATTCACGGTCAGATACTTTGTCTAGTGTGAATTTGTTCTCAGTGGTGTCCTTAGACAAGGCATCATCTCATGCGACTGCCTCTGCTGACCCAGCTGTAGGAATGAGTACAGACTGTATACAGTACATTCTCGTCATAATGGAGTAAACATTGTATTGGTGGGGGAGTAAGGCTCTGCGTTATTTTAAAGAGCAAGTTTGCGCGCTAGCAGTGCAGCGCCTTCCCTATAGCACAGTCACATATTGTAAACTGACATTTAACAGATAGTGAGGCCAAAAGTGTGGTGTAGGCATGCGACTAGTTCAATAATGAAATGCACATCTTTTGGTAACTTCTTTGCTTCCGTAGGAATTATTTGATATATTGTACGTGAATAAAATTTAATACTGTAGTTTCAACTGGTCGACGGAATGTTATGTAATTTTAACTAATTTGTTTTTAGCAGATTTTACTGACCTCTATTGACTTTTTTAGCACCAGTTTCACGTTTTATACTTTCATCAGACACATTTGAACTGATGAATTTTAATCGTTCTTTTATCTTGCGCCTCTTTTGCCGTTCGTCATTTTGAGATTGTTGTAAATTGTTGTGGCCTTTCACTTCGTCCATATTGCCCGATATATCTCCTTTGTGTGAAACCATGAGGTTGTCCGTGGTCTTGTGTTCATTATTGTCTCCTGTATTCTGCATGATTTCTGTGAAAATGAAATTATGGTGAAATTATTATTATTACTGTAGAACGTTTGGTGGTTGAGTGGTCGAAGGTGTTGACTTGTCATTGCCAATAAACCCATATCGATGATGTCGCATCTGGAATATGCTAATGATTCATATCTCATATTGTCCTTTGATGAAATGAGTCGGCACTCGGCAGCTTAAGATCTTGGGTAATTTTTAGGTCAGTATGCAAAGGGTCATCAAAGGGTCATCAAAGGGACACTCAGTCCGACCTATTCTTACAATACAAAATGGGTACGGAGTGTGCTGGATAGGCACCGTTGGGTCTTAGTGCTAGTGTTGCAAAAACAAAAGTTATGACCATAGAGTTGGTCCAGCAGCCATACCAGCTGATTCTCGAGACCCGAAGGTAGAGGAACTACAGGGCTTTTGCTACTAAGGGTACTGGATTGTAGCTACTGCGTCTATCGAGTATCGGCAGTGAAGTGCATTAACCGGGTTTGCCCGTCATGGGACTGCCTGCAAGCAGATACATGGTCGCACCATGTGTAGGTTGTTTCCTGCTGTTATCATTCTGATTCTTGTCCAGAGCGGAGACATGGCGAGTTTCAGACATCGTAGTGACTGTACTCAGTGTACTGCATAGGCTTGACGGGCAGGAATAGCTCACTTGGTAGCATGTAGCAGTTGTAATCCAATGGTTTAGAGTTCGAGCTCCAACCGGCGCATTATTGATTGTGTTTTTCTCAGTGTTCCCTGGGTGAGAAGTGAGAACACATACCCTAGCCTCAGTTTACCAGGCCTGTAAAATTGGTACTAATCGTACATATTGCTTAGCTGGGGTATGTATTGGTTGGGAGGTAAAGCCATGCATATAAATATTTAATTATACATTGTAAAGGGATCACAGTACCCTTGATGCCTTCCTCACGACTACCCTCGCATGGTCATGATGTAAGACAGACATTTGATAGATCGAGAAATCTGTAATGCGGAATATAAATGTCAGACTTCTTTTCCAAAAGCGTTGCTTGCTATTTATAATTCCCTAATACATATTTATTAGACATTAATTATATAACAGTAAAAACAAACCTTTTCCGTCTCCATTAGCACCGACACCGTCACACTTCCAAGCCACCAGTCTCTCCACCGTCACCGCCTCAAACACATCAAGTTCTGTCATCAACCCAGAATCGTGAGACAGGGGAGATAACAACACCAGCCGCATTGCTTCGTGGTCACATCGCTTCTCTAACACCTGTAAGAATCGTGAGACAGGGGAGATAACAACACCAGGCACATCGCTTCATGGTACATGGTCACATCGCTTCTCCAACACCTGTAAGATTCGTGGGACAGGGGAGATAACAACACCAGGCACATCACTTCATGGATACATCGCTTCTCTAACACCTGTAAGAATCGTGAGACAGGGGAGATAACCAAACCAGGCACATTGCTTCGTGGTCACATCGCTTCTCTAACACCTGTAAGAATAGTGAGACAGGGGAGATAACACCAGGTACATCGCTTCGTGGTTACATCGCTTCTCTAACACCTGTAGGAATCGTGAGACAGGGGAGATAACAAAACCAGGCACATCGCTTCTCTAACACCTGTAAGAATCATGAGACAGGGGAGATAACAACACCAGGCACATCGCGTCATGGTCACATCGCTTCTCTAACACCTGTAAGAATCGTGAGACAGGGGAGATAACCAAACAAGACACATCGCTTCGTGGTCACATCGCTTCTCTAACACCTGTAAGAATCGTGAGACAGGGGAGATAACAATACCAGGCACATCGCTTCATGGTCACCTGTGAATTTTATCAGTGATTGATATCTTTGATACATAATAATTACAGTAGTAGTCATTTTTATACATATGTAACAGGGTCATTATTGTATTCTCCCCTTTTACGGAAGTAGAATGTTTACAAAAATAATTTCTGTAATCTAGGCATTCTCTATGCGCGGGAATCATTGTTGGTCACCGTGGCAACGGATTTTGTTATTTTAAGATTAAACCATTTTATATTCTTTTTGTAATTTATATGGCCTTAGTAAACATGTAGCGACAATTTCCAGTCATAATATGTAATGTTTTTATAGAATTTCTCGAATTTGAACAAATTTTCACTGATGTCACGTGATCGTCTCGCGAGAAAAAAGGACATGTCCTGGCTTCCCTTGAGCGTGTCGAAACGTTTTGCGAATGGTTCTAACAAAAATCTGTGTAATCCGTAAATAATACAAGTCCAACTGTTGACTAAATATTGGACGTTCCAGTTTACTTCGTTTCGTTGTGTGTTTCCATCTCATGCTCAATAAAAGTGTTATACTACAAGATCCACGTGTTCGCCTCCACTCAAATGCTACCACCACCCTGTAACACATACATGTCTGTAATTGACAACATCACAGTATGGCATGTGTCAATGTTCATAATCATAATCAGGAAAAAAGGTTCACCTCAGATCATGGGAAATCAATAAAGAAAGAGTGAATTCAATGGGGTGAGGGACAGAGGGGCTTGGGTTACCGGTTGTCATTTTCCTAGCTTATAAATAGACCAAAAGTTACCCGACCAGGATGCAGACAAGGTTTTCCATCTACCATACCAGAGAAGCCCGTAGCAAGTTACTCACTCAGTTACCTAAGACTCATGTAGTGCCTGAAAAATTTGGCAAAACAATAAGGAAAGCTAATGCACTAAGTGTCTAAGGGCCAAGCAACACAGAAAAAACCCACAAAAAATGACCTGAGAATATGAGGAGCTTAGACAAAATTGAAAAAGTATCTACATATTATCAAATGTCGGTTAACAATATGTGACAGAGGGACAACGCGGACGATGCCAGCATGCCCCTTACAATATCACACAGTCTCAGTCCCAAACAATGCTTACCCCTTCAAAGGAGCTCTGCACAATATGAACACATGGTACCGACTCCTACAGCTGGGTCAACAAAGGCAGACACGTGAGATACCTTGCCTAAGGACATCATGGAGAACACAACAGACAACATACAACTGTTCAGTCCTGAGCAAGGAATCGATACAGGGACCTCTCGCACTAGTTGTACCACTCCTTTGAATTACCAGGCGTTCTGCCACTGAACTACTGCATTCTAAAATCTAAATGTCACAGTGTCATACAAAAAAATTATAATTTTTCATGCACCATATCCCTGAAAATACATGGGACACTAAACAGTAAAGACTAAACAGTATACTTGACCTTAGTTTATATGAGATGCAATTTTCCGCCTGACGCGATAGACAATTGGATCTACTGAGTGGTTACTCGTCATAGTGCATGGATACATCCACTACAGGTGTAATGTAAAATGCTTGCCAAAGGGCACGGTCTAATGGATTAACTGTGGTCAACATAATAATGATACAGTACATTATTTTGCAAATTGTGTGTGTAGTAGTTGTTTCTACATGTATATTTCTTGATTCCAGCAATAATGCAGTGTTTACAATACATAGTTAATACATAGGGCAATACTAGATAAATG
>WNLI01122967.1:0-10329 GCA_025802215.1 Wirenia argentea
CTTACCCCTATGGAACCTGTTATACAGGAACCTATGGTACAGGGATAAGGGACGTTAATGACGATATATATATATACTATACAGGTTGATTATGCGCTCCTTTGTATACTTGCCGTCACTATGGGCACGAGGAGCATAAATCCACACGACGCGACCATTTCCCACTAACACTGTCTACATACAGCATGAAACACTACATGCCTTGTGTAAAATAAAAAGTTTCTAATACCTTGTGGACACAGGCCATTTCAGGTTGATAGCTAGAAACTCAAACAGTTAGAAAAACAATGACATCGTCTTCGATGTATGACGGGAGCATGCCAGTCTATTGTATGACTTTGTAAATGCTAAGCGGCACTTCCGATGTCATACCACTCACTTGAAATGTTTCCACACTGCGTCAATAATTATAAAATCCAGTCTATGCCTCAACATTTGTTACGTATTCGTGTAACAATAATTATGATAATATATGGCAATTTTTTTACATTATTACATTACATGATATACCAATTACCATTGAAACCGTTTGAAACCGTTTGAAAGCTACGGTGAGCTTTAACATTATTCAAGTCGTGTGTAAAGTTAAAATTATTTGTTCGAAAAATTACCAATACCCATTACCCCCATCAGATCGTAGTACTGTCAGACCTATTCCACGATCAAGCCCAGTTCGAGTGGATGCAAGCAATACTCATGGATGTATACAGGTCAGTCCCTAAGTAGTGAAATGCATCTAGGAAAAATGTATCTAGAAAAAAATGTACCGACACGAAAACTAAACATATTGTACAAGTGATACAATTGTGATTGTATGCGTTCTGTACTAGTAATAATCCTTAGTTTAGGAAGTGTTAGATGAAAAGTTCTTAGAAGTTATAAGTTTACCTTCCCGATGAATTTAATTCGTAATAATCATCAGCTTTAAATTGTATATTTCCAATTAGAAATTCCAAAATACCGTATTTCTATAAGTGGATAGTTCATGAAATATATGGTAGTTTGTTTGTCTCTCAATATATACATGTATTGTACAGTGTAGATTTTATATACATGAAATGTACACCCAAGTACTGTACTGTAAGATGATCATAATATAGTACAAATTATTGCTGATAGTAACATAATATACACAGGGTAATTTGCACCAAAATAAGTCATATTATAGCACACCTAAATTACTATAGAGAGTTTACAATATGTACAATATGTTCATCATATTCGTTTAATAATTATTACAGACTAATTTTACATTTGTCTATCCCTAGGCAGGTATAAGTGTAAATTAACAGTTTTAGGCGGCAGGCTGTCTAAACGCTAGACTATTCATTCTAGTGAATATTGTTGTGGTTTTTTTTTAGTTTCAGCGGATCTATCACTTGATTGAAAATCATATTAAATTTCACTGAAAAAAATCAGAGGCTCTGACATCCGAACCCGATCCTGAACGCCGTGGGTTCGGATCCCGTCAGAGGCTCTGATTTTTTCAGTTAAATTATTTAATGATCATATCCAATATGACTGGAAGTAGGGGAGCTTCCCATGCCCTCGGCACTCTCATTGCGCTTTCGCACAAACATTAATTTAACATAAAATTAGTTTTAAAAAATTACAATGTTTCGATATTTAAATCTTTATCAAGTAGGCTAATGGCTAACTACCACCTTATATTCACCGGATTGAAGGTTGATTGAAGGGATGCAGATGAACAACACCTAGTGTGACATTTTGATTTAGATTTTTACTTTTAACGTACTGTTTGGGATTATGTTGGCTTTACTGAAAGTTGCCACCTCGTCAGAACTGTGCGGTCTTCATGCGCATGATTGCCGCCGAGAGATTTTCCCAAAACTTAGGGATGTTTTCAGCGTGGTTGATTGGATACCGTGGACGGGTTTCATGTCTCTTGTACAGGTAGATCAGTGCAGGAGGCATCAACCTGTCATGGAAACATTCATTGATGAAATTATAAATGTACCTCATCTATTTATTACATTATTGTGACACACAGAACACATCGTTAGACAGAAGAAGAATGGCACTTTCAAAAAATGTTACACTCGAAATAAATATGCAAGTTCCACAATTCAACTACAGTAGGCTACTGTACAGAATTAAATATTCACTGGGCTTAATTTTTGCCGATCTTTGATTTATTCCATTTAGTACATATACTAAATACAATTAAGTGGCCGGACAAAATTTTCATGAAAAATCCATAGGCGAAAATGGCCAAAAGTTTGCCACGGTGAAAATTTTGAACAGTACTGTGAAATTTGCCGTGTCTCTGGACGTTGTACATTAATATGGTGAATGGTGATGTGATATCTACAGAGGCTTCATAGGCTCTGAGTTTGATGCGCCCTGCTTTTGCGGCTTAGGTCAGAATTCATAAATGCACACGGTGCATGATTGACGCCGGAAAGCACAATTGTTGGGGTGTTCGTGAGTCGATTTAGAGTGGAAAACTCCGCAGTCTTCATACACATGATTTTCCCATAACCTGTGGATGTTTTCAGGTCGGTTAATCGGGTATCGTGGACGGGTTTCGTGCCGCTTGTACAGGTAGATCAGTGCTGGAGGCATCAACGTGTCATGGAAACATATTTAGTTGACATAAATAAAAAAACATTTGTGCACTTTCATGTCTGTCCACATTGCCATGTACAAGTGTCTCAAATGCGGGTTCCCCGGAAAAATCCCTGCATGTGACAGCCTCGAACACATGCCTCTCAATTGAAAGGCAGATGCTCTAATCACTACACCAGGGGTCCCCAACCTGCGGCCCGCGGGCCGAATGCGGCCCTTTGACTTTTTTAATGTGGCCCCCGAAATTTTTTTCAAGAAATAAAACTTTGCTCCCAATTTTTTAGGGTATTTTACCATTGGAAAATATAATCCAAAATTGAACTTTTTCCAATTCTGCCAGCTACAAAATGGTTGCGTCCACACATCGTCACATTTTCAGTAGTTTCACGCACCTAAACTATTCTAAAACCATCCAAAAACTCTAAAATATCTGGCAGAAATCCCCATAGACCCCCTTGCGCAGACGCTTCAACTAAAATCATATAGTACAACACATGTGAGGCAGAACTTTTTTCGTAGAAGCAATTTTGTACTGTTAAATGCGTCCGTTGAGGAGGCTGCCACAGTCGAATGTGGCCCCCGGTAGAAAAAGGTTGGGGACCCATGCACTACACCATGAGCCCACAAGAGATGTTCGGAAAATATCCAAGAAATGGTCCCATTCATGATGTTTAATGGAACGCTACTCTTGACTCTTCCTATGGCTGCCAGAGGGTTCTGACAATTTTCATTACTGTTAAACCTGTCTACAATGACCACCTTGGGGATAGGTCAAGAGTGGCCTTTGTAGAGAGGTGCCCTTTGGAGACGAGTTGATGATTTTAATGAATATGCAAAGAAACTTGGAATCTTGTACGTGTAGGTCCGATCAGTGCAGTGTGTCTCCAAAACATGATTATGTTTTTTTCCGAAAAACCCACAAAAATCCAAAGTTGAAAAAACCATGTTTGCCAGCACTGGGCACAGACAGGGTTAGACCATGGCACACGGTTTTGTGTCCCATGTGAAATATCCTTCCCCTAACCTATGTCTGTCATAGCACTACCTACAATAAATCGTCTACCGTGTGAAATGTCCCTCCCCATAACCTTTGTCTGTCATAGCACTACCTACAATAAATCGTCTACCATGTGAAATGTCCTTCCCCTAATATAAATCGTCTACTGAGAGTCGGAAGGTCGTAAGTGCCAAATCCTTTTAATTGTCACGACCTCCTGACTCTTAGTAGACGTAATCATGCCAGTCTTGAGTGATATTTACAAGCGTAATAGTTAACAATAAATTAGTAGATGACGATGTGTGTTTTTTCTGTGGCTTGACAAAACTAATTAGTAAAATGTCTAATGCGATAATGCCCTTTAATGTCAACAATAATTACATATACTGTACCCTGTAATGTCAACAATAATACCTTGTATAGACTGTAACTTATTCATATTCGTTGTGTACTTAATTAAACCATATATTATACTTCCTACTTGACACCTAAGTTGGCCTAATTACTGTGTACTTAATTGAAACAATAATATAACACTTCCTACTTAACACCTAAGTTTGTCATTACTGTTAACACAAGACGCCGATTCTCGCTCAATACTTACATGTAAAGTAAGACACAAGTAATTTGTTAATTTTTTTTTTAATTTCGATGCGTGTACATATCTAGCCTAGTTAATTCACGCACCGGGTGAGTTGCGTCGGATCAAGATTCAAGTGATCGAGGTTTGCGAATCATCATGTCTCAAATGACTCGACCATTAAAGCCGAGGACTCGAAGGATTATAAAAATCTCAAGTCTAGGAGAAATGCGTGGAGAACATTGCCTTGGTGGGGTGAAATAGTCCACCCCTGTAAGATAAGATACCGTACTACCGACCTATGTGGAGGGTCATCGAGCTTAACTATGATGACCTTTCGCTTCATCGCGATCGCCATGGTAACCTCAAAGTCGAGCCACGGGCTGCTGATGAAGTTGTCTGAGAGGATGAGCAGTGCACACGTACTTGAGGAAAGCGCTCGTTCTATCTCCTTGGTGATTAGTTCACCTGTTCGTACAGTACATCAACTGAGCTATCTTGTAGCACTTATATCATTGAAAAAGTTTGTAAAAGATGAAACGGTTGTGTAAGGTCTAAGGAGTTGGTATGTCGATAAGCCGACCAATATCCTTGACGACAGCTGTAGGTTAATTCAGTTCCGGCATGAGCTATCAATTTTTACCCACAAATTTAAATTGAATAGACGTCGTTGCATGTACCAGTCACTCCCAGTATCAGTCACAATGCCATTAGAAAAATGTCTCGGATCGAAAATGGATTGTTGGGAAACAGAAATATGCGGAGAAAACCATCAGATGTGGACAGCAGCATTTTTCAAACAGCAGGAAGAGCTAGCAGAATATGTATGAATGCTACACTTAGCCACTGGTTGGTGCATGTTGGGGTAAATCCCTTGCTAAAGAGTATTCAAGTAGCACAAGAAAGTAACACACCAAAGTTAGCGGAACACTGGCTTCGAACCTGCAACGCTTGTATCACGAATTGGGCGCTCTACCACTGAATACTGCTCCCATTTTATATCAAGAAATTAACTTTTTAGTGTAATATTATGAGCTCTATTTTGCGAACCTGGCATGAAGTCCTGTGCACCGATGACCACGGAAAATCCCCGCTCAACCAATCCAGGCTTCATTGTCTCCATGACAAAGTTGAGATCATCACCACTGCATAAGATGAAGATGTCATATTTGTCGGGATTTTCCTCGTCGAGACGTCCGTAGGGTTGATTTGTCGTTTGGTACATCGCGGATTTTGTGTGTATGTATGGTAGAAAACACATGTAGTATCTGAGCTGTCGCTTGTACCGGTATGATAGTAACGCTATGAATACCAACATCAGAAATGATGCTATGCTTCCCGATAGCACAGCAATGAGTGGAAAGGGAGTGTTCTTCGCCATGCATGTTTCAGCAAGTTGTGATAGATTCAAGTTGTGTATAAGGACATGTTGCGAGCCGAGTTTGCATGTGTAGTTAGAGTAGCCAATAAAGTGTAGTGTATGGGTGCGAAACCACGCAAGGAACTGGAGACTGTCGCACGAGCATTCAAGGTGGTTTTCGGAGAGGTCGATGACAGGAAGGGGTAAATCCGTGAGATTGACCGGTAAATTCGGTACCGATTTCCCCGTTTTATCCCGGAATTTTGTTATCGCCTTATCGAATGCTTTGATGAAATTAACGGGTAGATATCTCACGCTATTTTGGCGTAGATTGAGAAACGTGAACATGAAATCCACCGTATGGTTTAACACGCTCGTAGATATTTTATTATTGCTGAGATTGACAAATTTTATATTTGATAATGTTTGGAAGTCGTTTGATGAAATGCTGTAGATTCCCGAGAAGGCTAAATCCAGTGAGGATAATCGTGTGAGTTTGGTAAGAGCGAACGTCGCATTACCGCTTTCAAAAGATTCTCCGAGATTATTTCGACCAAGCAGGAGTGTATTCATGGCGGGGAAATGGGCAAATGTTTGGCCACGTATCCTGTCCATCCCAGTGCTTTGAGCATTCAGGTATTGTAACCTGAGAAGTCCGTACATGCCGAATCTAAACCCTAGGATGTCATCGTGTACGTCAATGTATCTTACGTGATTTTTATAGTCGACACAAATCTGTGCGGTTTCTTTCAGTACAGGATGTGGCGCGTTAAACAAATTAGTTACGCTTAAAAATCGCATATGTTTGTTCACGTACATGATATCACCTTTACATCGGAGAAACACTTTATCCGTCTCCCTTACCCAAGCAGGTGTCAGCTGTTTAACCTCAGTTGAGTTTGGTAACGGTTCGGGACAGATATTGCATAGATTTGGGTATTCATCGCGGACTACTTTCACGGCATATAATCCCGATGTAGTAACCGTGCGTAACTTTGTGAGGAGTGTAAACTCTAGTATGACCGATCGTGATGTCGTCATCAATCCGTTACCTGACATAATCAAACATGAAACGGATCGGATATATTCAGTAAAACCGCTATGGACTGTGTTTATCCCAAGGTTTGCCAACACCACCGTCTTCAACTCACAGTTTTTAAATGGTCGAAAAAAATCTGCCGAGAGATTGGATAAGCTGGATACTTTCAAGTAATCAAGAACGAGGGTATCAATGCTATCAGATCGAATGCTTTTAAATGAGTTCTGTAAAACTGGTATAGGTAGGCTTTTCATACCAGCGAAGCGAATTCTACGTAAGTTCGTCAAATTGTGAAAGATGTCATCGTGTATCTGTACGAGTTTGCTATTATGGCACAGATCCAGTTCCACTAGCTTTATCAAGTTTGTGAATATGTTCCTTAGATTTGCTATAAGAAAATCACGTATTACCAACTGCCGTAAGTTCGGAGTGTAGTCGAATATCTGTTGGAATATTTTGCTTTGGTTGTGTTCGTACTTGTCGATCTCGATGAGTGTAAGCGATGTTGTCATGTTCAGTAGTGTGGTGTCTATCCATGGACTTTTGTCATGGCATCTCATGTGTATACCGTCACTGTAGTGTTCGCATTTGCACCACGGAGCGCATGACGTCACGGTCGCGTGTATCAACACATCGTTGTCTTCGCATGATTGGGTTCCAAGCATCAGAGAAAAGAACAGCACCACGAAACATAGGAATTTACCAAACATATTGACACAGTATTTTATCGGAGCAGGAATATATCGAAGCATCTACTTTTTCCAAAAGTCAAGCATTCTGGAATTATAGTTGCCAATACATATTGATACAAACTAAGTCATTTCTGATTATTATATGCGACCTACTGTATAATATTACAATTACATAATATTATAGTTATACATACAGTATATTACGCACTAAATAACAGTACAGTTGGCGTAGTTGTAAAGTGAAGTACTGGTAATATAATGTTATCATTAATGTAAATAAATTTTACATATCACCAGATATATGCAGATACAAATAAACTAGTGACAAAATTAATTTAGTGTTAATTTACAGTATGTGCTAGTTATTGGGTTAACCTACTGTTCCTACATAAAGTAGATAATTTAATAACATGGATAGGTAAAATAGAGTGACGTAAGTACATAATATGTTAGTGATAAATACACAGTAATGGCAAAGATTATTATTCAAACTCAGTAGTTACTATAGCCTGCACGATCTAAACTCAAAGGGCAATTGTAATTATTATAATGTACTCATAAACATGAGTTATACACTATACACAATTAACCAATTACTCACCACTTACAATGTGATTTGGGACCAGTCAGTTTTTTCGTTTAACCCATTATAGATGGGATGACTTGAGCAGCAGTGGTTCCACTCATGCCATGACAGCAGTGGTTCACCCCATGGCAGCAGTGGTTCACCCCATGGCAGCAGGGGCTCACCCCATGGCAGCAGTGGTTCACCCCATGGCAGCAGTGGTTCACCCCATGGCAGCAGTGGTTCACCCCATGGCAGCAGTGGTTTACACCATGGCAGCAGGGATGTTTTCCTAGCTCTACACTCACATTTGAACTATTTGTATGCATATATGGCATGGACAGACTAGATGGAAAGTATGGTGAAATATTAATATCTTAGGGTTGCGGTGGCAGAACGGTCTAGAGGCGCTAGTATGCCGATAAAGTGATCACAATCCTAAGTGGCTAGTGCAATTTTTACCCAGAAATTAAAATTGGATATACTCGGCTCCGTTTACCAGCCACTTGATAAAATCTGAAAGTAAACTGCGATAGACTAGCGCCCTATCCAGGCGGTGCAGTGTGGCTTCGACTGTGTGCATTGCATTGGTCCGCTTTGCACTTTGAACCAGGATGAGCTACGGATTGTATTAGTAATTTCTGAGCCTACAAAGGAATTTTTGTTCAAATAATGTGTACTGTATACTAAACATCAATGCAGTTGATAATCCAAGTATGAACCGATTTCACTGCCACCTTTGTCTAATAACTAAAAACAAATAACATAGAATTGATTAATTTCGCATTGAAAGAGTTAATATACGTATTAAATGTAGTCATGCTCCAGTCATTTTTAGCCTTTCACATTCATTAATTCAGTGTTATTGAACATAATATTGTATACACTTATACAGGTACAGTATATCGATTGATTGATTCAATTCAAAATGTCATTAAGCGGTATTTCACAATATGACCTGGGATTATGACTGTCTCAATTGTTATGGATATGATTTATATATTAATGAGCTTATTATAATTTTGTAACGTGATACAGACTACATAATGAGGCCACCTCCAGATCTATGGTAAAACTGATGTTATTTCAAATTTTGTAATTGTATGTCAATATTTAATATACAGTAAAGTGGCTGTAATATATTTTGTTTAGAAAAATGTCGATATAATTGCATCATTGACGCAGTGCCTGTATTGTAATTTGTTACGAGTAAACGTGATAGATATCAATAAACTAGAAACTAGAAAAATGCCGCAAATTTGAATAATAGATCTTTTTACATGTTGGTTACGTCGATCATCTGTGGTGACTGTGGTCATCTACCTTGGTGTGTGCCTGGCGGGGTGTGTGCCTGACGGGGTGTGTGCCTGACGGGTGTGTGCCTGACGGGGTGTGTGCCGGGTGGTGGTGTGTATCGGTCCCGACGTGCTTTCACTGCTTTGTGCCTAGAGCCAAGAACTTAAGAGCCTAGAACCTAGACTCTAGGTCGTAGAGCATTGCGAACGCCTGGTCGAATGCCATCCTTATTATGCATGGTCATTAGGACTACGTCTACTGTATATTAGGCCTATACTCACCTAGGCCTAGAATCCCTACATTGTTTACGAAATACACGAGCACTCTATCAGTACAAAGTTAACAAACATTCACAATCTAGTACACTGTGGAGTGTAACCGAGTGTTCATCATATTAAATAGCGCGCAATTTTCAACACAAACTACGTAGCTTACAGTTTCGATCTCGCGAATGGACATTATTTTGTACTGTATTTGACCAGTGCGTAATCCCACGCACTACGACCACTACTATAACTAATACTACAACTGTTACAGGGCGTGAGATTTCCCGCGAAAGTGCGCGCATGTGGGATTTCCCCCAGGAAAGTTCACGTGAGATATCCCGCGAAAATATAAAATGGAGTAACAGACTAACAGCGCAATAAAACTATGAATCTGTATCAGGTATAACATAATGTCATGAAAAAACAATTGGGAAAATATAGGAAAACAACACAAAAATATATAGAAAACGGAATTAAAACGGTAGAAAATAGAATTAATCAATTTTTTGCCTAGAAAACGGAATAGAAAACGGAATTAGACTTTTAGAAAACGGCAAACTATTTGGTCTACCGGGCGTTTGCACATTAGCGACAAATATAAGAAAGGACGTGAACTTTATTTACGGCGCCTCGTAAACCTCTCTGACGCCTTCCGTCTATATAAAGGACGTCGATATCGTTACCAGGCTAACTCAATTGTGTACGTAAAAGTTGCCGTTAATGTCGCTGAGGGGAAAGTAAATCAGTTACATAATCATCCGGGCGGGGTAATTTACGTGTGTATGTGTGTACATGAGTGGGGCAGGATCCGTGTATAGGTGCATGCATAACGGATGTAAACAAATTATCAAACACTATAAATACGGCAAATACCGTAGCGTCGGGTCAGTCGGGACAGGCGGGTGAGTCGGGACAAAACACAATAATCTCTTAATTCATTACAAA
>WNLI01123078.1:0-10329 GCA_025802215.1 Wirenia argentea
TTTGTAAACAATCCCTATAAACCAGTAGTTGTAACTTGTAAATTAAACACATTTTATTTTAAAATATATATATTTTTTAATATATTTGATGGTTTGATTTGGTTTATTAAAATATCTCAATTTACAGAACAAAGATAACGATCATACATTTTCATGTAGTGCAAAATTGTTGTACAAAAGGTCAATGTTGGTTTGTGACATTATGTTTATGCCAAAAATTAATCGGGGGCCTGGAAAACAACATGATTTCGCTTTTAAATCATTCTCCGGGTCGGTTATTCTACGGGTCACTTGAATGTCAAGTTGTAAAAACCAGACGATTCGTCAATTTTCATTTCACGTTTCTCTTTGCCGTCCGCTTTTATATGTACCGCGATCTGTCCAATGAAAAACGTAACAATCTTGCGTTGGAGACACTGAACTGGCCTATTGTATTTTCAATTACCACATGTAGTCTCCAAAGTAGCAATACATTGCGGAGCTGATTGCGGTTCACAGTTCTTTTGCGATGCTTGTGATTGGGATACTAGCGCCGGACACCGAGACACACTACATGTAGGCTAATGATCGTTAACTTTGTTCTACAAGACCATCTTTTGTCTTGAGATGGCATCTAACCGAGCGATATCTTCTAAGATACAGTAGAAGGCGGTCAGAGATAATTATTGAGCTAAATATGTGCCTAAATCCAGATTAGCAGCAATGGATTCCTAAGCTTTGCAGAGGGTGTGAGGTAGAAGTGGAAGTGAGCGATGCGTTCGGGAGAAGTCGTGAAAACCGTTTATACGAGTTACGAATCGTATGATGTACGTCCAATTCCGGCGGAAGTGACGTCAACCCGTAAATAATCCAATCGATTAAAAAACTTCCCATCCAGTTCACAAGTCGTAAATTCGTAATACGTAGTTCAGTAACTTTGGATAACTCGTAATTTAACAGTTAACATTCGGTGGTCGGTTTTCTTTCAACTCGTATTTACCGTTTGCACGACTTCTCTAGAATGCACAACGCGATACAAGAAGGACAATTATGATGGTTTGGTTATGTGGTACGGAGAGAGGACGATTATGTAATTAGGTGTACAGTTAAGCGAAGAGAAGTAGGGGACGCAGATGTCAGAGGTCAGATGTAGATGCGGCACAAAGAAAGACAATATTGGCGGACGAAGATTCAAGCAGCTGACCCTGCAACTTGGACCAAAGTCATATGAAGATGAAGATTGACGAGCAATAAATTATGTAGTTTTAATTAATTTAATTAAAAATTCACAAAATGTTAACAACAAATGAACAATAATTGACATGAATAATGAACATTAAGAAACACAATACAGCAAGAAAGTAAAAACAATACAATAAAACCGTCTTTACTTACGTTACATGACCATAATATTTTTGTAGATGTTAAACGTCGCCATCACATAAGGTTAAAGTTAACGATATATAATAATTTATTTAAAATATATAAAATTACATTACAACGAAGAAAATACAAACTATGTGACCGGACAAAACATGTCCCAAATAAACAGGATTTTATCATATCTACCAATTGTTACTGTGGAGGCTCAACTGATCAGTTGTGCAATAATCATGATTCATGACGTAGAGTCATGTCCATCCAGCTGGTTCGTAGGACGATCAATGGACCAGTCCAGGATCTGTATATGTACATCCTCGCTCGTCATCACCAACACAATGTCATGTCCTAGCCACCGAAGTCGAACTCTCTGGACCAACTCCGAGACAGGCGTCTGGTTCGACCTACGCGAGACATCCTCTGTCCTAACATGATCTTGACACTTGATGCGCCATATCTGTCACAAGCAATGGGTTTGGAATACACCATGCCTATGTGTACACTGTCCGCTCATGAAAAGCGTGAGAATGACAGCAACGAGAGCAAACAAGCTACGCTTGGTGCGACCAGATTATGTGCAATATTAAATTAATGAAACAATAAATTGAACATCAAATGAATCAATCAAATCAATTCTAGTTAGATAATGTAAATGTTTGTTGAGCCTCCACATATTGGAATTATTTCTTAGTTTCTTGCTGTATTTGTTATATATTGCACTAAACTAAAATGTACATACATTACAGGGGCGGCACTGAGAGGGGGGAATATTTATACAGTTGTATTTTTCTTGAAATAATGCTTTTACTGGTTTTACTATGATCTAAAACAACCAAAATACACAACACCCCCAGAGTTTTTGTGCATGGAGAAAAACGATCCACTCCCAAAAACACATGACAGTGCCGCCCCTGATACAAATGGTTGTGCATTTTAGGTATGAAAAGTCGAAGATACAGTTACATGAACAAAATGGAAATATAGCGATTAACATGTAGTTAATGTACCATGTTGAATTTTATAGCACATAATTATACAAATGGAATTTTCATCGTCATTAAAATTCTATTTTATTGGGATTTCTGATTTTCCTTATTCACGCACCATGATAAAAATGATATGCTAACATTAAAGATACACAAGATGAATACATTATAAGATGAGTGAAAACGTTAAAGTACATAGAATACAACAAAACATAAATGCACAAATACAATAACATAGAACAAACATGTAACACAAACATACATAGAACTATAATTATATACAGCACTAACTGATAAAAACAATATTTACAACTCACAACTATAGCTACCAACTTTACATTTCATCTCACTTTTTACCACACCGTTGTATAAAAATTGAAGATCATTTTTTCTACCGGTATTTTACCAAATTTTACAGATGTTTCTGATTTTGCATTCGAAATTATATGAATTTACAGAATGACTTAAGTTAAGTTTTTATTCGCATGTGAAATATTATACCACGATAATTTATGCTAGTATGCAGAATGTACAAGTAATTTCATAGGCTAAACCTTTCAGAAATCAAGCACAACTTTTTGAATGTACTGTACTGCTATTTTTAGGTGCATTTCTAAAAGATACGGCCTATTATATCGAGGGATGCTTACTCTAAGGCGATGCACCAACCTACTATGTTCAAGAACAGTTACAAGCGATTTAAAATAGTGATGCACTATACAATATGATATACTCATTAGAATTAAAATCCCCCTCCCCTATTTAATGCATTATAACATGTCAAATATAGTCATATTGTAAGAGCTCTGTGGCAGAGATTTTATAATCCATGGAAAAGAATTATACATGCTTGGATAGGGGAAGGATAACACTTTCCGATAATGTAAAGCATTACACCCTACCGCTCTGTCCTGCAGTGCATTATGGATAGGAAAACATCGCACAGAATGTCCCCATTCCTTCTTAACTAAAGAAATGGTGATTTTTGCGTCATGTTTTTCAACTCAGTGTGACTTGTGGAGCATTGCTTTAGGATTTAAAGTTTTACATTATCCTAAAGTGCAATCATTTCCCTATCCAACGGTGTTTACATTTTTGTCATGGATGATAAACTATCGGCTACACAGCTCTTACAATATGACTATATAAGTGTATATTTGACATGTTATAATGCAATAAATAGGGGAGGGGGATTTTAATTCTAATGAGTATATCATGTCACTAGGATGTCCTAAACATATGCAATGTTTAGTTTGTTTACAGATTTAATACCGTATTACAGTATTTTAAATGCATGCAGTACCCTCTCCAATTTTATAACGTGCTTTTCAAATCTGGTTTTATCAATTGTGAGCCTGTGGCAAGCAGATGATTTCTTGTTTGTGAGGGAAGCAAACCACACAATTTACAAGAACAAGTGGGTGTGTGATGAAAACAGCACGACCCTTAGCTCCTCTAACAGGACCAGTAAGAAGAGTAACAAGGGGAGGGTTGTCACTTGTCAGTATCAGGGAGACGATGATGACCATAAATAAATGTGAAATGGCCCAGAATCACGACGAATGCCAAACTCTATGAAATAACTGGATCTGAAGAATGGACTAAAACGATAAAACGACGACGGAACTTTCTAGGTCATGTAATGAGACTAAATACTGACACACCAGTAAGGATAGCCTTGAAGGAAGCTCTAAGCCCAGCCGGAAAAAAGATAGGACGACCACAGACAGTAAAAATGATCTAAAAGGAGCCAATATTACTCTAAAAACAAAAACCCCAGACGGGACAATACATATACTGACTGACTTGACGGTACATAGGAATATAAAGTACAATAGTAAAATATATATTACAACAGTAAGATATATATTACCGTAAGTAATAACACCTTTATGACTTACTAAACGATTTTAAAACACAAGCTTTCGGAATGTGAGAAACATTCTTCATCATATCACACCTGATGAAGAATGTTTCTCACATTCGAAAGCTTGGGTTCTAAAATCGTTTAGTAAGTCATAAAGGTGTTACTACTTACGGTATTATATATCTTACTGTTGTAATATATATTGTACTATTGTACTTTATATTTTATTGACTTGCACGGCTACTCCAACAATTATGGGTACATAGGAAGACATGAGCAGACGTAACTAGGTTTCTTATGTAGTAATGTTACTATTTAAGAGTTAGGATATATAAATAAATACATTAATATAAGGTTGCATCACTTACAAACAGTGGGATCTGGTGATGAACCAAGTACTCAGCTGCCTCCATCACTAAAGTCTTCTCTTTCTGCAGGGTCTGTAACAGCAACATTGCATTGGCCAAATCAAAATGAAGAGTCAACATATACAGAATACTGTATTCAACTAGCATCGTGGTGGCCTAACATGCCAGTGTGATGGTATATGGATTGCGATCATAAATGACAGACGTGGGTTCAGTTCTCGAAGAGAAATTATAATGATGTTATGCTTCATGCACCAGCCACATGAGGACACATGTGAAAAGAGTCTTGTCTAGGTGGTGTGTTTTCAGTTACACTAATCTAGCCCATTACTGACTATGAAGGAAAACTAGTTAAAACCCTTGTAGGGGTGGCGGGGTGATAACTTCACTAAAGGAACCAGGGGGCGTTCCTTCTCTCCACTATAGCTTCATTAGGATGCAGCATCGGTTAATGCTGTTTGAGGTAAGAGGTTTAGTCTATGGCTAGACCTTCGCTCATTGGTAAGTGACCTGATTCTGCATAAAACAGGATGGTAGGTGTACGGCGTGACTAGGGCATACCCACATGACGAGGCGATTTGACTGATATTCTTAGGGAACCGGTCATTGTTGTAACTTAATATTAAACTAGATATGTTATCATATTACAGCAGTAATGATGTAACCGAGGGTATCGCAATGGGCCCGCAACGAGGCCTGTGTGAAGGGGTTCGACCCCTCCCTCACATAAACTGAACATAAACTGGCGTTGAAGGCTTAACTTAGTAGTAACATACAACAATAACACTTTATCATACATTTAATTTTTAACAAAGTGTATATTAATTACCAACATAGCAACAGCAACGCACATCAACATACTTTTCCCAAGTAATACATAAAATAGAACAACACACTGTATGCATTACAATATGTAAAATGACTCACTGGTGCCTCAACATGTCTGACATGGGGCTGGAAGACATCGGGGTTGAAGGATATGTCAAATTCTGCAACACAGACACAGTACAAGGTATTAGCACATCATATCACAGTAGAACAAATGTGTCATTTACTGTGTACAGTAAAAAAACATTTGGTTATTTGTATTACTGAATAGGCTTTTGGCTAAAATAAAAATGTAGTAGAAAGCAAGCGATAGAAAAATGCTCAGATTTACATTTGATTGTTAAACCGTAATTTGCTAACTCATGAGCAGCCATATGTACAGTATGTTGTGTCCATTTGAAAAAATAACTTCTAACTTCTATTCAGATACAGGTCACACCTGTGGTGTAAATGATCTATATCTGTGTGCGCATTTAGGACGAGGATGCAACACTGATATTTGGTAGATGGTGATAAGCAGCATATAAATGTCCCACATTACGTTTGGATAACTGTACTAATGATTACGAGACTGACACGTGACCGAAATCAATGGAGAAAAGTCGTGCATGATGCCACAGCCGTTTGGACCCCCTGAACGTTCTGTTCAATGATGATTACATCTTACGACCTGCAGATGCCGGTGTTCCGAACGAGTGAGCTGGTTGGGGTAGACGTGACGCCAACACGTAACCATCTGTTCGGTTGTGAACACAAGTACAGCGCCATCCAAGTCCTTGTGTCACAGTACGATGACCAGGCAGAGTTTTGTGACGCTACCATCGTCATTCAGGGACAGGTTCGTTGGAGTTTCGTAGTTTACTAATTACTTACTAATTATTCATTTCCTAATTATGCAATATAAGATCGTTTGACGTTTTTGTCATTTTGGTTTATGTACTACGATGAGTGTGATTAGTTACTCATTCCGCCATGATATTTAAAAAAATAAACGTCTGCATTTATATATCGCACTTTCGGCATCCATGCAGGTCGACAGGAATCTCGCAAATGACGGATGGAAAGCGTGGCCCTGGGAAAAAATCCATGGTTTTAACAGGGGTCGAACCAGCGACCTCTCGAAAAGCCGTGGCACCTACTACTACACCGTGAGGCCTACAGACATAGTGAGACATTCAATGAGTGAGCCGTTTATTGCAGGGACAACAGAATGACAGCAGCATCTAGGCTACAGCACATTCAACCTGTCTGCTATGAACAGTTACAGTTTAAAATGGCGGAACTAAAGCTAGTTTGTGGAGAAAGGAAGAATTCAAAAGATATCACATCTGTCTAATTTCAGCCAATCAAACGCGTTCTGCCTCAGAATTCTGACGGATATCGAACGTTCCAGTTCCAGTCCTAGTTCTTGAATGTTATTTGCTATGCAGCGGTTATGACGGATTTACCCCGTATTCGGTATTATCGAACCTTTAAATGTCAGAAGTAATTGTGCACTGCAGGAGCTGAAGGCACATTGGTGTGTGTTGGTCGCATGTCCATACTTCGAGGCACTCTACAGGAGCAGCCTTACTGGGATTAAGCCAGGTATGCTACATAAAAGTACCGTATGAAATTATGAATCATACGGTATGAATGATTATTCTTTTGAAATTTATCAAAATTCCATATTTATTTTCTCCAAAAACAGGGACTGTCTGAATGCTACGAGCAACATCTTGGGATTTGAAGTGAAATCATGACCAGTTTCATAATATTTCAATTTTCAAAAGATCACATATAATGTAAGCACTAAGCAATGGTTCTGAACTTCCGAGTACTATGAAAATGAAAACACTGCCCCAAGCCAAAGATCCCCGTGATTTGAATGTCAACAAATTCTTTTTTAATAGAACTTAATTCATAAATTTGTAATGCTAATACCGGGGTATCAAGAACACTCAAACATGGGGAGACTACAGTACTGTAGTCATGAATAGAAATATAATCTATCTTCCATGACTCTAGTCTAAGACAGGGAGAAGAACGAAGAAGCCAGCAAAATTCCTGTTAATGCTACCCAATACCCATTCCGCAAGTGCTGAATCTAGCCACTAGTGAAGGCAAGCGGGGTAACCAGGGTAAGTTTCTTGCACAAGGCAATTCCAACAACAGGAAAAATCCCTAACGAAGTTTTGCCGCTGCTCAAATTTGAACCCAGGACCCCGACATCTCAAAGCGAGCACCCTGCCCCAGAGCTACTGCTCTGTGTATGTACAGGCCATATGTGTGGCGGACTGATGAGCACTAAGTCACGTATGTGAGGTGGCTGATAAAGTGCGGTAATAAAATCATAGTAATAAGTAATGAATTTTGAACGGGTTGCAGTTCATGTCTTTCAGTACATAATTTGTAAAACATTCATCCACAGATAAAATCAAGCTGGATATTGCATCAAAATCGGTGGTAAAGGAAGCCTTGAAATGCCTCTACACTGGCCAAGCCGACATTCACTCTGCCTCAATCATGGACCTTATAACAGTCGCTGATTTCTTACAAATAACGCGGCTTCGCGATCTATGCTTCGAGTTCATTGCATCAAACCAACACAAGTTACTCAACATAGAAAACTGTATAAAACTCTGTTGGTTGGCGGGAACATACAACAATAAACTCAATGAAAACGATAAACTGTATCAAGCTTTCTACAAGTTTCTCTGTATACACTTTGACGATGTCGTAGACCATGGCGATATACTCAGCCTTCCCGGCGATTTTATCATGGCGTTTATCACCGATGAGAAGAACTCTTTCATTCCATGCGTAAAACTTTTCGAACTGATAACGAAATGGACTGAACATGATGAGAGCGATAGAATTTTGTTCTTTCCAAGCTTGTTGTTTTCGCTGGAACCGGCGATCGTGCGAAGCCATGATTTGACTCTACAGGCGACGATTCAAGACCACAAGTTTGTGCGTGATAGCGAGGATTTAGCGTCGTTCGTTCGTGATATCCACGTCGTATCGGCGAGTTGTAGCCTCGAATCGTGTTTCATCGTAGAGAACATGAAAGGTACGAGAGAGACTTACTGTGTGTATGTGATCAATGAGAATCGTTGGGTGAATATCCCAACACCTGTCTACCCTAACATGGCGATTCACCAATCCAATATCTACGCCTTGAATGTGTACAGTCCACGGTGCTTATACACATTCGATCTATCGTCAGACCCGGTGAATTCTGTTCACGACGACGCGTTAGAATCGTGCGATTCTTACTTGTCCATATACGCCATTAAAACAGGCGGAGATACGAAAATTTTCGCGCTGCAGAATCAGTACAATAAGGTGGTGCTCAAGCAACTTGATCGATCGCTCGGGAAATTTATAGATAAAAACCGGCCGATGTTGAGTGATGCGCCGGCGACCGGCGTACGATCTATGCTCATCAATAACGGACACATCTGTATAATAGCGATGAACAGTTCCACGAAGACCGCCGTATTCTCTAACTATGGCATCCGATTGAATCGTGTCTATGGATGTAAACCGCCAGATATAGATCTTACGAAAGTGTGCTACATGTATGAACATAAAAACTCTTTCGTAGTCGGCGAACAAGGTGCTTTCAAAGCGTTGTCGTTTGACTTCAACATGCCACGGCCGTACTTTCGTCAAGATCGTGCGTTAATCGTCAAAGATTGTCCAATCGGTACACTGCTTACTGATCGCACGGGCGGTGGTGGCGGAATGGTAAAATTTGAAACGTTCAAAGATTGTCTGTACAGTTTCATGAATCCGGACGGTTTAGTAAATGGTAGTGGTGACAACAAGAACGTCTCAGTTGTCCAGTATATCCTAGCATCACAAACATGGACTCTAATCCAACAAACTTCCAGTCCACAAAAAGTCTCATGGAAAGGACCGCGATTGATTCAACTGCCCTCATCTATGCTAACGTGTCACTACGATTGCCCGCATTGCGACACCCCCGCTAAAGGTTTCAGCAGTATGTATGCTATGAGCCTCTCTGAAGACTATGATGAAGATGATGATGACGACGATCTATGTGGAATGAGTGACTATGAGGATTATTTCCATGGATATAGCTCAGACGAGGAGGCAGACGCGTTTATTCGTTACTACGCTGGGATTAATGATAACCTCTGGTAGATGAGACAAGACTAGTGCCATGTATGGACACTACACTCCGCTTTGTATGGAGGATTGTTGGTTACGATAATTACTGGTGACAAAATAACAAGGTTTGTTAGCTACAATAGCTAAATATTAGAAAAGAAAATTGTGATAATTAAAAGTGAATTAAATTTGATGATTTATTTAATCACTATAATTCACTATCTTAAATGCAGCCTGAAAAACATTTTTGATAAATACGTCGTCTTTGAAGTGATTATTTACT
Organism: Wirenia argentea; assembly: GCA_025802215.1. Lineage (NCBI taxonomy): Eukaryota > Metazoa > Mollusca > Solenogastres > Pholidoskepia > Gymnomeniidae > Wirenia > Wirenia argentea. The sequence goes on from WNLI01123078.1 coordinate 9,811, forward strand.
AGCTTGTAGAATTGTTAAATTCATACTAATAGATTGAATATTGAATATCCTGCTATTAGGCCCTAGTGCTAAAATGTATATATATACTCAAGTTGAATATTTGCACAACTATTTGATATATCGATGTTCATTTGCTTAGTTTACTTTATGATTTGTTATACTGCAATGCCAAATAACAAATTGTTGCCATTTATACAAAGACATTGTGACGAATGTCCAATGTAGCACTGTCAAAATATAAAGTACATTTTGAGGTTCCCACTTTTTTTACTTTTTCGTTCTGGATTCCGGTCAAACCTTCACCCTATATAGAAAATATAACAAAATATGATGAGCTGCTATTTTTCTTGTCGAAAAAAATGTCTGCAATCTGCCAAGCGTGATAACTTCCCAATAAGTATTTCGTCACTTAGGAGTCAAAACCTCGTATATGTCAAATTGTCATTTTTAGCTTACCTGAGCGAATGCTCCGGTAAGCTATTCCAATCCGATTTTGTCCGTCGTCCGTCCTTCCGTCCG
>WNLI01123189.1:0-10329 GCA_025802215.1 Wirenia argentea
GAGATAGCAAACGCCAGCTTCGGTCCCATGCTGAGAGATGCATTCACCACCATCCTCATATGGATAACTCCCGCGGATTGCGAGGCATTTTGGCTGCGACACCAGAACAAGTTGTGTGAGGACTTAATGCGGAGAGAGCATGTCCAACAGCCAACAGATGCCATCATAAATGAGGTTCTACTATACATTCAAGAGAATGTCGAAGTTCATGGATTAGACCTTAAAAAAAACTTTAAGCTTCCGCTTCCAGATATGCAAGCCATTCAGCAACATGTACCCAGAGAAATTCGAGATGAAGTAACGTTTGACCACAATGACCAACAGGATATTGTTGATGACCATTTAGAGAAGTTCAATGATGAACAACGTGATTTCTACGATACAGTGATGACATCAGTCATTAATGGCGATGGGAAAATAATAGGCCTCGACGCACCAGGAGGTTGCGGGAAAACATTCTGCTTGGAAGCTATCTTGGCGTCAACGCGCCGTGAAGGTAGAATAGCTCTAGCTACGGCCACCAGTGGTATTGCTGCCACACTTCTGCCAAATGGTCGTACATTGCACTCTCGCTTTAAGGTCCCCATCAACATCCATGAGAGCTCAAGCTGTCCTGTGAGCAAGCGGAGTGCAACTGGTCATCTCATCACCCACTGTCAACTTTTGGTCATAGATGAGGTTACTATGGCTCATCGGCACGTGTACGAGTGTGTTGATCGAACATTTCGATTCATACGTGAGGATGTCCGACCGTTCGGTGGCGCAACCGTCATTTTGTCAGGAGACTGGCGACAGATACTTCCCGTTGTCAGACGAGGTAGTCATGCTGATATCCTGCATGCATGTCTCAAGAAGTCGCCACTATGGAATCATGTGACAGTAATTCCTCTCACCATCAACATGCGTGTACAGTTGGTTGATGATGTGGAACAGAAATTTGCAAAGTACCTTCTGGATATTGGTGATGGAAGAGTAGAGGTACATCACGACCTCAGTGAATATAAGATCAGACTACCCGATGATCTTACCTCTGATATCTCATCAATACCAGAACTTTGCCAATTTGTGTTCGAGGACCTACCAAATCACACTGATGATCCTGTATGGCTGTGCTCCCGTGCCATTCTATGTCCGACAAACAAAGCTGCCACTGAAATCAACAAGACAATGCTCAGAGCTTTCCCTGGCGAGTCACAAGTGTACAAAAGTGCCGACAAGATCTCTGACTGTCCAGATGGCAATCAATACCCACAGGAGTTTGTCAACACAATCGAGATGTCTGGGTTGCCACAACATGAAATCACCCTCAAACTTGGTGCACCCATCATGTTAATGAGAAATCTAGATCCAGCCAAAGGCCACTGTAATGGCACACGATACGTCGTTACCCGTATGGGTACCCACACAATTGAGGCGAAGGTAGCAACTGGCGTATATGCAGGCAATACATATACCATCCCACGAATCCCACTAGAACCTTCAGACAATGCCTTGCCGTTCACACTCATCCGACGACAATTTCCCATCCGCGTCTGTTTTGGCATGACAGCCAATAAATCGCAAGGGCAGACTCTCTCACGAATTGGACTGTACCTACCAAAGGATTTTTTCTCCCATGGTCAGCTGTACGTCAGTCTGTCACGAGTTGGAAGTCCAGCTAGCATCAAAGTCCTCACAAAAAATGGCAAATTTATCTTTAAGGATGGTATCTATACTGACAATGTTGTCTTTAGAGATATCTTAAAATAAAAGCCATTTGGCTGGATCTAGATTTCTCATATGATCGTCATTCCAGTTGGGATTCAAACTACTTCTGGGCATTTCATATGGTTCTAATTTCATGCATTGGCCAATGGCCATTCATATTACTGCATGTTATGTTATGTGTAAACATTGTGTAATTAATGCATATACAATTGATTTCTCTTTATATTGACCATTCGTTTCCATATATCTACCATTTATACACCGTGATCATTGGTCATAATACTTATGTTATTTAATTATTTTTAATTCACATTTTTATGGTCTTCATAAAGATAAATGCTTAAGGTAGCAGATAGGTGTTAAAATCGTCAAAACTTAAAAACTTGAACATTCCCATTAAACTTTAAATGGACTCACAGTATATGTATATTACTGAATATTTACAATTAGGAGAATTGGCGATGCCCAATTAACCCTTTAAACCTTGATTCTATGAGGGGGCATGGTAGATTTAAATTTCTATGGTTTGTTTACATGGTTGCTAAGGGTGTTGCTATGGAGCTATAATGAAAAAAGTATGTCCAGTACATTCGCACATCATTGTAGACCTACAGTGTGAAGTTTTTTAACATAACCGGTGAAGTAGTAACATCATGATACTCCCATCTAACACACTAATAAAATCATATACTTTACCCATGTGAATGCAAAACTGTCGTTTTCTCGCATTTGTATTTTTCTCATATTTACAATTTTTGGTAGAATGTATCTCAGTAAGAAATTCACTGGTATCTCAGATTTTTTGCACACTTTTTCTTCAATGTATATTACATGTATTTTGTGCGTCACAAGAAAAAACAAAAAATTTGAACATCACGATAATTAGCTTTGCATTATGTACAAATCACTGATTCCTCAATGAATGTAATGTAATTAAAAAACTATAGAATATTTTTTTTTAATTCTGTACACAAAAGACAAGTATCATTATATGATAAACAAAACCTGTAAGTTTCGATTTTATAGATTGGATACATAATGAAAACGACTGTACCAAAAAATGTACACTTTTTTAAATTTTGGCAGCCATTTTGGCTGAAATGTTAAATATCACTACATGACCTTTCCATGTGTTAATTTATATATGTAATATCCTGGAAAGTGGTCCAAACACCTTACTGCTACCTTAACTGTGTGCAGCTATATGCTGTTATTCCTTAGTGTATTACTACCTATAAACAATTAAGAGGATATGTAGTTTGGCTTTAAATTTATTCAATCCAGTCCTGGTGAATGTGTACTTCTTCATACCTTTAAAGGTAAAAATATGAATAATTATTATTGTGTAATATTAATTGCTTGAATACAGTAAAAGCTTGAAATATTTTGTACAATAATTTGGGTATGATTAATATTGCCATTGTAGTAATATTATGTTTTAGCCATTTCACTTCCAAAATTAATTATTATTTTTTATAAGTTGGCAGTGATATGGTTAATGAGTTTATAGACTACTATACCATGATGAATTTGGTATATTGGAAAACGGTATGATTGATTTTATGTTATAGGCTATAATAGCCTACTCTATATGATTTGTATGTATAATGCATATGCATACCAATTGTTATGTACAAATGTATAATCTTGATTTTCTAATTGCCTATTATTAATTCACATTTTTCATGGTTAAAACATAATGAAAATGCATATGGTCTAACACTTTCAATTTCAGAAATAGCTGTTTTATGTGTACAATGCCCATTTTTGTAGTATGCGAATGGCTTTAAATCGGTTCAAACCAAATCTGTTGAATATGTACTTTTTCCTGACTAAATATTTTACATATCAACTGCCTAATATTCCGTTTGTGAATCCATTATAAGCTCTATAATTAACACACAGAAATTTGATTATAAATTTGATTACATTATGATAATAAATAAATGAATACATAGCCTATTCATTGTACCACAATGTACTTGGTATTTTACACGGAAAAAAACTGTACAATATTATGTTGAATATGTAAATATAGTCAGTCTCCTTTGTATTTAATGTTTGTATGTATGTAGAATACATGCACAAAATTGCACATGTCCATCGTTTATTCCGTAATTGCATATATAATAGGCTATACAGGATCGCAAATACACATTTACACTTGCCGATTAGTTTTACCTAGCCTGTTATATAATTTAAGAAAGCCAAACTTTATTAAATGTATTTTGTATTCTGAAATCATTAATATATTATTATGTAGTCTAGATGTGTTATTGTACATACAGTATACAGAGAAAGGATGCTAAATTATCCCAAAATCGGGTTGGATTAAAATTACTGAAATTTGATGATTTGCCAGATGATGCAATTTATTTTTAATGGAAATTTATTAGTGTATGCTTCATTTTATGATATTTTATACTGCAATCCAATCTTCATCTTTTAAAAGATTTAAATGTACAGACATTTTGTGATAAACTGAATAACATTAAGATTATGATAATATTAATATTATGTTTTAACCCTTTCACTTCCAAATTAATTAATTAAATGTTATTTGGTATAGTTGGCAGTGACAGGGTTAATGAGTGCACATATAGCTTACTGTATCATGATGAATTTGCTATATTATATGGAAAACTGCATGATTGATTTTATGTTGTAGGCTATAATAGTCTACTCTGCATGATGTTTATGTAGAATACATACCTTTAAAGGCTATTAAAGCCATGTGCTATCTGTACTCTGTAGACTAGCATTGTACTTTTACAACATAATGTTGAAAAACATGTTGATCGTTGAAATAACAAATTATTATTTTGTAAATGACCACAGTGGAATTACGTAATAATTTGTAATAAATTTAAAAAAAAACTAGAAAATCATACAAAGTATGATAAATCGCCTATTTGAGAAATTAAATAATATTTAATGTCAATAGGTAACATACATTAATTCATAATCAACCCAGAAAATATATCTAAGCATTGAATAATGTATACAACATGAATGATTTTGGTCGAATTCAGCTGATATTTTTTTTAGAAAATGTGTATAAATTTGATATTCTGTCCTTGACCTATATATTTAACCTTAAAAATTATGAATGTGCCATTCATTAAATACTCATAATGTGTACAATATGTATTATTTTGGTCAAAATCTGTTGATAATGATATATGGAAGAAAATGTTTGACCTATATTTTGCCTACACTTGACCTATATTTGAAAATTTGGAAAATTCTGAAGTGAATTTCCTAAAACTGTTCACTGACCTATATTTCGCCTACCCATGACATATTTGACCTAGAAAAATTCTGAAGCGTATTTCGTAGACCTACATTTTGCCTAGCCATGACATACACATTTGACCTAGAAAAAATCTGAAGCGATATGCGCTGTAGACCCATGAGCTCTATCACCTGTATGAATATTGTTGAAATCGGACCATAAACGGCTGAGAAAAGCTCCGGAAACTGATTGATGACACACGCACAGACACGCGCACACACTCACGGACAAAACATTGCGGAAGACTGAAGTGATCGCCGAAAAAATTATTATGATACAACTTTAACACACATGTTAAATGAGTGCTTAGGCCTAGCCTATTGTACCATGATATATTTTTTTTTGAAAAACTTTATGGATATATCTTGAATAAGTAAAATGTAGGCAGTCTACTTTGTATTTAATATTTATGTACAATATCCATACATACTATTACATACATATTGTTGTTCCGTAATTACCCATAATATAGGATCTCAAATACGTATTACACATTTTCACTTGCATGATATTAAATATTAGTTTTATAATATTGTGTATTATTTCCTATATGATATCCAAATTTTATTAAGTGTATTTTATATTCTCAAATCATTACTGTATTGTGTAGATTATATGTGTTATTGTTTGTCTAACATTATCCAGAATCTGTTTGGATTAGAAAATTACAGTAAGGAATTTGGATGATTTATCAAATGATAAAATTTATTATTTTATGCTTCACATTATTACTGTTTAAATGAACATAATTTTATATACTGCAATCTTCGTCTTTTAAGCGATGCTACAATATTTTATAAATTTATACTTAAGCCAATATTTGATTTTCATAATAACTAAAATATAATAGCCTAAATGTATAAACTAAATTTGATGACTTATTAAGTTTATAAATGTGTTTTTCAATAGATATTAATCAAACTGAATGTATGATAGGCCTATAACACATAGAAACCATTTTGAAATTTACATGAGAAAATAGAGCACGCCGTGTCGGACAAAATATGTTTGTGTATGTGGGGTAGATTCCCTTGAGGTGATGAAGCATCCATCAGTCCCAGCCCAGCATAGGCTACCCATAAAATACAGTAGTATAAGATACTACGATGCCATATGACCCACTGACTGTATGTAAGTATCGGCGTGTCCTGTATACAATTCAGGCATCAGTACAACAGCGCGGATATGATTGATTGTCATGCTATACGATGTATGTAATACGAGACGGGTCGCTAGTATAAATAATTTTTATTTTTTGTCACTTGTGCAACACTTTTAGGTAACCTTAGCGAATTTTGACCCATCTGTGTTTGTGTGAGTGTACGTTACCTGCAGCAAAATAGCCTGCCATTCATGGTAACATTAATGTAACCCAGTCTTTTTGTGCCGAACAAGTCAGTAACCTAACCGTATGGAGAAAATACATTTACTTTCACTGCTATGACACGGAATACGTTTGGCATAGAATTGTCATCAGCGTGTCAAGTAAAAATAATCTGACTATAAACGATACTCATTGGGAATATATTTGATTTATTTCAAGCGAATACGTACTATACCGATGAAATTTTAAATCATGAATGGTCTAACGAATCTTTTGATTATCTTGTTCCTCTGTGCTTTGGGTGTTGCGTGTTCTGTTTTCACTTGGAAGATCTTGATGTTGACAAGCAGGTGTGTTGGTTGAATCATTAGGGTTTGTCACTATTTAGGACAAACATTGATCATACCATCAATTGTAAACTACCAATTAGTCATTCATTAGACTTTCGTTCCTGAATGTATCATATGACCTGATCATCGTACCGTTCCAATTTCCACCGACATTCTTCAAACACCACACACAGCATTATCTGTATCACCACAGCGTATTTGTCACATAATATCAATATTTACCCACGACAAAGACCATGCATACCCTCAATAGTTCTCATAGTAACCATACAATATTATATTCCTGTAACTTTACTTCCATGTACTATCTCTTGTATTGAGTTGACGCCATAACCACCGCGTATTACCAGCAGATATTGTCAACATATATTGGTGTTTGCACTGAGCAAACAGCCAAACATTGCCGGCACGACACAACTAGTCGACTACCATAGACCATCGGCGACCGTCAGCCACGTCCACCCGCCACACACCCGCCACACGCCCGCCACACACCAACCACACACCCGCCATACTCTCTCATCTCCCATTTTGTCACCACGTACCATCGACCAATCTCTGATCTCTTAAGTAAACACACCACAATCCATACCACATGATCGATCGGGGGACTCCGATGACACCCAAAGTTTGCTATGGACGGACAGAAAAGCACCACAGAAATGCACCACAAAATCCGACAGTCCCCATACATATTGACGTTTTTTGCGTTCGCTCGATTTACTATTCTCAAATTTCCGCTTTCCCACAATGACTATCCGATATCCGTTGTTTTTTTATAAACCTATAAACTCTGATTAGCTTAGAGGTAATGGTGTGATGATGTATCATGGTGAGGTAATATGTTCTGTATAGTATATTCAGTATATCGCCATTCAGTCCTAATTGTCCATCAGAACATTGTCTGTATGAATGGCGATCTCTTTTACACACCTTCTGGAAAGAGTTATTATATACCTGGTTAGCAACTGGTTTGATTACAAAACTTGCAACAAAAGTATTTGATGGTTCCAATGAAACTCCCGCCAAAAGTAGGCAGGTTTTTAGTCCACGAAGGGGGCTTAAGGAGATGCTCGTTTATTGTTTTTCTTGTTCTTGTTAACCAAACCATGACCTAGTTTGTTACAAAAGTCGGTGAATGTTGCAACAAATCTCGTAAGCTGCAGCAGCTGCTATGGTGCTTGCTCCAAAACTAGATTCTACAATAATTATAGCTTGAACATGATTAGGTCTACTATCGTCGAAATGCTTCCGTTCTATTATGCCGTTATATGTCGAACTCATATCACCAAGTGATCATAGTAGGCTATAGTCAGTGAGGTGCATTATGAGATATGTTATATAATGTCTGGTTGTCAGTCACACAATGTCTACACTGTCTACCGCAGACTCCTTTATAACACCTTTATTGGCCGTCTACTACCGTCACCGTGGCAGGAATATGGCCCATATTCTTTACTGTTTACGCGTAATCCCCGGTGACGCAAAGTCAATGTTGATGAAGTGGCGGGATTGGGTCTCGGGTGTAAGCCTCATTGATTCCCTCGCTCATTTCCCCATTATTGTCTACTGTCGTAGTGAATTTGGGTGTGAGGTCAATATAAGTGGGCACACGCACGAAAACCCAAGGTCCGTGACCATTGTCGGATGGGTACTGTCTGTCTCGTATGCTGCATCTCTTTGATAAGCGTAGCTGGATCACTGGAGGTTATTTTTATTCATTTTTTTTCATTTTGCATGTGTGGTTTGATTATAGGCTCATAGCTCATTGATAAACCCGTCAGAAGTCAACATCCATGATGATGCATATCTAAAAGTAAATTATTTGATTTACTGTAGTTCTCCTATATTCCATCTTTTTATGCATTAGTGGTAGAAGTACTGACGGAGAAAGCAGCCATTTCGACGTTAGCATGCCCATAAGACACAGTACTCCCTCAACCCACATTCACATGTGGTCATGGAACCACTCATCGGTACGTATTTACAGCTTGGTAAAGTGAGGCTATACTTATGTTACCTTGCCCAAGAATACACAAGTAGCCCGGTTTGGGAATTTAACCCACCATGTCAGATCGGCGCGGAGGGGGTTAGAACCCGTAACTTCTGCTTATAAAGCAGGTACGCTCCAGACTCATCTATCCGGCATCCGCTCATGTGACCTCAACATAGATTTGCCTCATCATCTCCACATTATTGTCTTGTTATGCTGATTTGGTTACGGTCAAGTAAGATAACGTAGGTACAAGGGGGGAGGACATGTTATACGAACTTGTGCATGTTTGATAGGAAGTTGTCTGGGTTGGTATTGTAAGCAGTATAGATTGCCTCATCATTTTCCCATTGTTGTGGTCTTAAGATTGTAAGTTGTGGTTGTACGGTCAAATGCTCGTAACATGCAAGAGTATTTCCTACTCACTAAATATTCATGATTTCATCTTACAATGGCATCATGATCATGGATTGCGAGTCTTTTTTTGTGACGGTCATTTTCTGCAATACATGTATGTAGCCTATTCTCTTTTGCCATATTGTTAGGCTATACGGCCAACTGACACAACGCACAAAAGTCTAGACAACTCTAAAGTTTCTCAGGGCAGTAACATGTAATTGATGAGTCCGCTAATTTCTCCATTACCCCTTTTTGTGCTGAATGTCCCCGTTTGTCCAATCAACGTAGATTTTGTATGCCGTTGTAACAGATTTGTAAATGTGTACCGGTACCTCTTATATTGAGTATTCATTATTTCTTGCAAGTTGCATCTTGGTATAAAATCAAGCCATTTTGACAACACACGATGGTCGATGAATATGATGACATTATGACATCATTCCCCAAAAATTTCATTGGTCATTTTTGGAATCAGATTTCTGAGATCCTTGTCCGTTGAGAACTGAGATATAGGCCTAGCCGCCTACAATGATTGGGGAAGAACAGGCACAGTCAAATTGGTTGATTAAAAAAAAAACATTATTAGATTGAGCAACGAACTGTTATCTGAGAATGAGAAGTGCACCCACTCACCAAATTGATCAAAATTGATTTTAAAACAATTACGCTAATAATCGATCGTATGCTGTGTAGTAATTAATTAAGTGGGTTGAAGTATAAATTATGCACAGTACATGTCATTCACATAAACCGCAGTAGGCTTAAAAAAATAAAATAATACCAGTTAATTTAATTAGCATACGGTTTAACACCGCATCCTACATTATAATACATTAATACTGTATATTATTGAAATGTAAATTACGTAGCAAAATATTGTGAATAGAATAGGGACGCGAAACTGCGAATATATATTCACGTCCCATCTGTCGCAGTGTAATATAGCTTTTCAATATTGTTTTATCAGAAACGAAATTAATTCTGTTATAACAGAGGGAATGTTAATTGTTTTGCTAGCTGTTGCAGTTATGGAGGTGAACATTGTGTGGTGTTATTGCAACCACTCACCATGGTGCATCCACGCATTGTGTGGTGTTATTGCAACCACTCACCATGGTGGTGAACATTGTGTGGTGTTATTGCAACCACTCAGTTATGGTGGTGAACATTGTGTGGTGTTATTACAACCACTCACCATGGTGCATCCACGCATTGTGTGGTGTTATTGCAACCACTCACCATGGTGGTGAACATTGTGTGG